>KZ678461.1:0-11384 GCA_003019895.1 Coniella lustricola
TTTTTTTGCGTTGCTCTGTCTTTTCTTGTTCGTTTACATGTTTGCTTTTACTGGCTGTGTTGTTGCTGTTTCCTGTGGTCTCTCTCTCTTTTCTAGTGTTGAGAGAGAGCACACATTCAACGTCTCGCATTCAACAAGACAAACTAGCATCAGCAACAGCCAATATCCTTCCCATTCTCCCATCCGACAGCACTTACCAAACAATATCAAACTAACACCCACCTCAACAGACAGCGATGGCCCGCCTCCTCGGCCGCCCCTTTGGCATCCTCGCTGCCGTCATCATCTGCCTCGTCGTCGCCGGCTCCATGCTCGGCAACTCCTTCGTAGCCGGCCGCATGGCCGTCGCAGCCGCCAACGCAAACTGGCTTCCACGCGCCTTTGCCATTGTAGGACGCGTAGGCTGGAGACCAGCTTCGACGTCATCATCGTCACCACTCAGCAGCGATAATCACCAGTACCAGCAGGTCCAAGTCCAGGACGACGAGGTCGACGCTCAAGCGAGCATCAGCATCCCCTCCGCCACTGACAACAACCCCCAACAAGAAGACACACCCGACGCTCCCATCAACGCCATCATCCTCAATGCCATTCTCTCCATCTTCTTCATTGTCCTCGGCGACTTCCGCTCCCTCGTCACCTTCAATGGCCTGGCAGAGTACACCTTCTTCTTCCTCACCGTACTGGGCGCTGTGATTCTACGGTTCCGCGAGCCAGGACTGCATCGACCATATAAGCCATTGCTGTTGACCCCTGTCGTGTTTACTCTGGTCTGTGGATTTGTGCTTATCCGCGGTGCCGTCTTTGCACCTGCACAGGCGCTGGTTTTGGTAGCGCTTTGGGTTCTTGGTTATGCATTCTACGTGTGGTGGCAGCGGGAGGAGGAGGAGGAGGAGGAGGGGATTGAGGAGTGATGAGTGTTGAGTTGGAGGTCTCCAAGGCTTGTATGAGATACATGATACCACCAGCGCCTCGGGGATGATCAGCAGGGCGTCTCGTGAAGGTGTGTACAGAGTCTATACTCAGCAGGAGGGATCAGCCCTGGTAGCTTTGAGAGCAACTCAGCCACAAGAGCTACCTCGGCTCTACCAAAGGTCAAATGTTGCACGGTTCCGAACCCAGCCGACGACAGACAATAGACATGGCCTCAAGCCTGGACGACAGCCCAACTCTGTTTGAGAGGCGATACTGGTCCTTGCTGACCAACCAGCATCAAGGTGGCCAGGGATGCTTAGTACCACCATACCAACGCCGGGACAGGAAACTCCTTCGGCGCCAATATTCCAAACGGGCACAGCTGCGAGCCGTCACTTGATTTGTCACCTCCATTTGTGCTGGATTAACCTCTTGCCATCTGAGAATGTCCAAAAGAGGAACAGAGAACGGAGGCCACTGGCGATTGCCAAAGAGTACTCCATCCTTACCTACCATTTTCCTAAAAGCACGTGATTATCGCTTGGCACCGATATTGGTAGACAGGTCAAAATAGGAAGCAGACAAAGCGTGGTCAAGTGACTCTACTGTCCTCCTTCCCTGATCTTGCCGGTCCGAACACGAATGAAGATGATAAGGAGGCGGAGGCAATAAAGTGCGGCTCCATGCAGAAGACGCGGCCATACTTTTCCCAGAGAAGACAGAAAGGGAGAGAGAGAGAGAGAGAGAGAGAGCGCGCGCGCGCCTCGACCAAGGACGCCACTCTAGCGTGATGCCTTGGAACGAGTTCCACGCTTAATCTCATGAACGGTTTATGTCGACCTCACAAGCGTAACCTTTTGTGCCATCCGGTGTGGATCGTCTGGACCTTTTTTTGTTTTGTTTTTTTGTTTTTGTGGCGAGATGCCAGACTTGCCTCGGCCACAGTACTGGCTTACGTCCTGTCAAGCAGACTATGAGCCGACCAGTAGCCTCAAAAGGAGGAGGAAGAAGTCGAGATGACCCGGATTGTGGTGGCGTGCTTCGCACGGCAATGGGATGGAGGGGTAACCTCAGACGAAACCCACCGCAACGCGATATCGTATAATGTTGTTTGCCCTCTGGAAGACCGCGGTCACCCGTTTCGGATTGCTATCGTCAATCCGTTCTCAGAGGATCCCGAGAGTCAGGAGCCCGATCGGTCAAGCAAGGACGACAAACAAGAGGGGCGTCTCGAACGCCAGACCAAATACAAGAGGTGGCCGAGGCTCGCAAGCCACGCAGAGCGGCTTCGCGGGTGTGAAAAGAGGGAAAGGATGGGCTCTAGCCTGCCTTCAGTTACCGTGTACGGGAGCCACACGAGGACAGGATGTCGGTCGGGTCTTGAGGTGCGTCAACGGACTTTGTGTGAAGCAAGCAGTCTGCAGCTGGAAACCTGCCGATAAAGCGTTTTGCCCACCATGTCTCTTTGCAAGACGGACTGGACCCCCACATATATGTGCACAAGCTTATAAGTGCTGTGATTGTGAGGCAATGGCTCCACTGTGTAATGGTCTGGTCACATCACCTCTGGGGAACACCCACTCACAGTCTTGAACAAGCTTTGCTTGGAGTCGTAGCATACCAACGTCATCAAGAGATGACTATTGCACTGCTCAAGCAGGTATGCACAACGTGTTGGCTTTCGCCGGCCCTTGTGGATATGACTGTGCGCTTAAACCTGGACAGTGACTGTAGGTACTCAAAGGATCACTGGACTCGCTTGGTCTGCCTGCCTGCCTGTCTGTCTGCGTGGCTGGCTGTCGTGGCTCAATGTCTTGCTTGCTCAAAGCAGGAGACTGCTGGCCATCCCGCGCATCCCATGGCTGGCGGCGGATTGGAGGACATCTGCGTGGGAGGGTGTGCTTGCAGACGGCATCTGGCAAGCCACCAGGTTGAGAAGGCGAGCCTCCCATCACGACGACGGCCGACTTCCCAGTCTGTCTGAAGGCAGTGGTTGTCGCTAGCTGGCTGGCTGGCTGGCTGGCTGACTGAATTGAGTTGGCGACTGACTGGATTACTGGATGACTGGCCTGCTGGCTTTGATATCTCTAAAGGCTCTGCATGATCGACGTCCCGACGAGTCCCGGTCCTGCAGATCGACAGTGCATGCCGATGTCCAACCGGGGAGGAGTCCAGGGGTGCTGGAGGGTGCTGGAGGGTGTTTGGAAGGGCCAGCTTAGGGCCTGTTGGCGAAAGAGAGTGCGGCGAGGGCTGGCATGGGCTGGTAGGCTGGGACGAGAAGGGGAGCGGCGCTTGATATCGGCGGTGGGTTATCGAGAGGCCGACCTCATCCTTCGACCTTCCGCATTGAGTGGAGCAGCTGCACGATTGCAGAGCGGGCCACTTGCTGAGATGATAGTCTGGTATTTGGTCGAGTCTAGATGGCGACCGCTGGGGGACTGTGACGGCGAAAGTGGTGATGGTCCTGCGAGTTTGGATCGTCAGGACCAGCACGGCGAGGGTGACGGCAACTGGAACAATCGTCAGTCAGGATGGTTTGATGACCAGATACACAGCAACATCAGCAGGGACTGGGACTGGGACTGGGGTTGGGTCCGTCAGCAGAGATCTTGCTGCTGGTGTCGACGTTCTGGTGGTGGTGGTGGCGGTGGCAGGCAGAGGAGACGAGTGACAAGAGTGACAAAGCAAAGACAGGACGTCCAACCCCCACCAGGCCTTTCGGTTGCCGAAAGAGGATGCTCAAGAGGCATGGCAGCGCTAGCCCAGGGTCGACAGCAGGCAAGAGCACCTGCAAGTCATGGCCCATCCTGCCCAAACTGGCCTGGCCCGAGGGTGGGGTGTGGGGCGCGGGGGTTTCTGTCTCTTGCAGCCACTGCAGCCACTGTGCTCTCTGCTGGGCACCTCTTCCAGCGTGTTTGAGCATGTTCTGGTGCTGCAACCCCCGCTACCAGCCAGACACTTGGGGGGCTCTCGAGCACTGTGGCACCCACTACAGGCGGGCAGGGTGCACTGTAGCCGCAAGCTGCTACGCTGCAACGCTGCAAGGCAAGACGCAGCCATCTCCCAGTCTCTTGTCGCGTCGATATCTCGGCCTCTGCCACGGCTGCAGCCAGCATCTGCAGATACCGTCGACTGCCACATCCACCATCGGGCTCATCGCCCTCCAACCCCGCTCTCGACCGCTCCCACGCTGTCCGTCGCCGCCAGCATGCACTCATACATAATCATCCTGCGGCCCGAGCGTGGTGCTTGGCCTGCCAGATGGGCTGCTGCGCCTTTGCTGAGCCGTGTCTTTGGATCTTGGTCTTGGTCTTGGACGACGACGACGACGACGACGACGAGGTTGAGGCCATACGCAACCAAGAAGCTCTTGCAGAGCATCACCGCCACCACCCTGGGAGGTCATCAGCGGTCAGGAGCAAGGTCACGGTGAAGCTGGTCCATTCAGGGTCCAGGGGACAAGGACCAATATCAACAGCGAGGTCATCTAGACCACAACTGCAGCTACGAATACCACGAATCATCACGACCTCGTCCTCCTCCTCGTCCTGCTCCTCCGGCACAGTCACCATGATACAGATCCCACTGGTCAAGCCGGGCCAGATCGCCCTCCTGACTTGCTCCATCATCTTTGGCGTGATCCCCACCATCGCCGTCATCCTCCGTCTCGTGGCTCGCCGCATAGCACACCGCAAGCTCGATGCTGCCGACTATCTCATCCTCTTTGCCTGGGTATGTTTGTGGTCTTGGCTGTCGCGTGGCTCGATCCAGTCGCATGAGCGCCGTTGCTAACTCGTGCTGCTCTCTCCAGCTCATGACTGTGGCCTTGGCCACGACTTGTGTCCTGGAAACCATCTATGGCGGCTTTGGCTGGCATCGCTTGGATGTCATTGCCCAGTACTCGGAACAAGTCATTGTCAACTACCACATTGTCAGTCACCTTCTCGACTCCGTGCCTTGCTTGTTTCCTTGCAGCAGCCTGCTCACACCGCGTGTCCGTAGATCACCATGCCACTCGAAATCTTCTGGACTCTCAGCATCAGCGTTTCCAAAATGTCCCTCCTCCTCCTTTACGTCAAGGTCTTCCCGCTCTCTCGCCTCACCATTGTCTCCAAGATGACCTTTGTCTTTGTCGGCCTGCTCGCCGTCTCTGGCGTTCTCACCACGCTTTTGATCTGCCAGCCCATTCAACGCAACTGGTACATCCACACCCCAGGCCACTGCGGCAGTCTCAAGGCCGCCTTTGGCATTTACGGCGTCTTGAACCTGGTGACCGATGTCATGGTCTTGGCTCTGCCCATTCCCAGCCTGGTGGGCCTCAAATTGCCAGCTCTACGCAAGTGTGGGCTGGTGGCAACGTTTGCTGTGGGCTTCTTGTAGGTCTCTTTGGTCCATATCGTCCCTTGTATCTCGCTCTGACTGACTGTTTTGTCCATCCTCAGAACCTGCGTGGCATCCGTGGTTCGCCTGGCCTTCCTCACCACCATGGACTACCTCGACATCACCTACAGCGGCGTTCCCTTTATTCTCATGTCGGTCGTCGAGCCCTCCCTCGCCGTGACCCTCGCTTGCGTGCCGCTGCTCCGTCCATTACTCGGCCAGCGCACGACACGCTATTCGGCCACAGGCACCAGAGAGCATGTGGCCAGTCTCTCCCCAGTAGCATGCGACACCTCTCATGCAACAACCATGGCACGCAGCACACGTGCAAAACGCGGCCGCTCGTCAGCCATCACGATCCCCGCCCAGGTACTACAGTACCACTACGAGATGGGTCTGTGTCCCAAGGAAGACGTGCCGATCGACATCCAGGAGCTCATGCTCGCCACGCGCAACGACTACGCCTACCAGGCCGAGATCTCGGGCGGCGGCCACGAGTCCGACGACAGCCTCAAGGCGCGCACCAACTCGGACGACTTTGAGATAACACCTGTCGAGGGTGCGAATATCTTTGTCAAGCAGGAGTGGAGTGTCTCCAACGAGATCAAATCTTGAGAGCTTGTCTGATGGCCTCCATGTCTACACTGTGTGTATTATTTCTACGGATCGACTGTTTGTGTGTATCTGTACGTGTATATGTGTTTACATCATGACATGTATGTATTCAAAGAGAAGCGAGAGGTATTTTTTTTTGGGGGGGGACTGCTGCAACAGTAACACAAGGCGACAGAAGCCTGGAACAAGCCTGGAACTTGGGACAGCTGAGAAGAGCGACTCGACTGTTCGGTTCACGTGCAGCCTTGGGGGGGTTCGAAAGGGAAGAGAGAGAGAGAGAGAGACAGATAGAGACAAGGAGTCAGCATACCTATATGTGTATGTCTTGGCTGGTTGATTGCACTCACTCTTTCGGATTGGCGTAAATATTTGAGGACTGGGCGGGCGGCTTGTTTTGTTATTTTCTTATCATTATTTAGCGATACCCCAAATCTGTTTGTCCTGTTTGCTTCTCTTTCTTAGCAAGAGTGCAAGAAACTATAAAAATCATCAAACGCATTTTTTTTTGGAGTGTGCAAATTTGTTTCTGTGACTTCGTTCTGTGTTATGTGATGAGTATCATACCAATCCATGTCACTTTACTTTGGTTCGCGGAATCCTGCCTGGGAAACATGAACATGACACTCTTGAATGGCGGGCAGTTGGATGCGTAAGTTTGGGAGAAACTCAAATCATTGCTTTCGCTCCGCGTGATGCGCTGTTATTGCAAGTTTGGACTGGTAAACTGACAGGAATCCAGGCGGCCATAATCCAAACAAACCCAGACAAACACTCCGAACATACACTCCTGATCTACACGCTACCACTATCACTCCCAGTTCAAACCCAAAAGAGCACTAGCGAGTTGCATACCATTTCAGCCGCGCAATGTTGATCGATTCATCGATTCAAGGTTATCTAGATAGATGCAAATCTGGGTGTGGGAGATGTCGGTTGCCAGGTTGGGAAACAGGCACGCAGGCCACGGAATGCTCATCGCCGGTGATACGACTAGAGACGGATGGATGTGTGGCCAGCCAGCCAGCCAGCCAGCCAGCCAGTCAACCTACCAAGCAACCTCATGCATGAGCGAGCACGATCTTCCGATGGGGACGCGCAAGGAGCTATGCTGTTTTGGTGTGTGCTGGTCTGGATGGGGTTGGGCCGGGTTGGGCTGGGTGCTGTCTGGTTTCGGGGCCGCGGGAGGGGAGGCGGATTAAGAAACGGGAAATGGAAGTCTGGTAGATGGGAGCGGCCGTTATTGGGAGGTCTTTTGTGTGCGTGTGTGTGTGTGTGTGTGTGTGTGTGTGTGTGTGTGTGTGTGTGAATGCTTCAGCTTTGTTTGGTCGTGATCTATGAGGCTGTTCTCCAGCGGTCCATATAGTCTCGAAATCTAGCAGATGCAGATCGTGTTGGATCTTTGCTTGACAAGGTTTATCATAGACCTTGAACATATTTTATCAATTCCATTCTTTTCCATACCATCACCATATTTTTAACAACAAGAACAACAACGATACACAAGGTCAAGTCCACATCCTATAGTCCAAGTATTATATCTCCACTTGCCATCACCAAAACAAGCAGGCCGTCCAGTCTCTAAATCTCTCAAATGTCCCTCGAATCTGGTTTCCATCTCCCGGGATATTCTTGTAATTACAGATTAACACTTGAGGCTTAATTTTAAACTATGGTCAACGCCGACAGTCGATGAAATTACTTGGATCTTGGAAAGCGATGTCACTGTGGTTATGCTGTATGGTACATGGGCCCATTGAGGATTATGTAAGTGGAGGATGAGTGCCTGTATATAAAGTAAACGGCATTCATGTCGGGTGACTTGGACTTGAGCATTGAGCTGGGCCTTGCGTGGCTTGGTGGCACGTATCCTCTGTGCGCTCGGAGTTAGGAACAACTTTCCCACTCCCAGCCAAGGTAGCAGCAATGGCACGGTACTGGCACTTATGCATGTGGTCTGATGGAGAATGGATAGCCCAAGTAGATGTGAATGGAATTGAAATGAGCCTAGGACAATGGATGGAACTTCGAACGCTGGAGCAGATGTTCAAACGGCCGCGAGCTGCCACTTACTCGAGCATTGGAGACGTTATGCATTGACCTCGATTACATTGGTTGTGAGGCAGTGGTCGACGCCTTTGTGTGCTGTCCTGAATACACTTGCTGCGTCTCACGGCACCGCGTGCATATCATGTTCTGGGTATGCATTCGCATGGCCACAGCGTGACGTGCAACTTTTTGAAGCAAAGTATTCGTGTGGTTTCAGACTTCTTGGTGCCAAGCAGTGCCCGAGGGACCGCCAACAATGCAAAAGATGGACAGTTGGACCCCCTTGCTCTATCTCTCCTAGCGAGCAACAGACCAAAGCAAAATGAAGGAGATGAACAAAAGGGGTGGGTAGTATGACAGATTCTGTCTGGGCGTGCATCTGGGAGGGGACTCGGCAGGAAGGGAAAAGGGAAAAAGAACCCAACATTACGGCAGTCGGAAGCAAAAAGTGACACGCACACACCTATATGGTTAGCCTAGATAGGCTCGTCATGTACTGGAGTAGAAAGTAGGGGTTCCCAAAGAGGGTTGCCACTCCGATTGACAGGTGCCAGTCACCCAGACAAGAGGCTCAGAAGGGTAATTCTACAGCCACATGCATGTTGGAGAGACACGCCCAGACGCGTACAGGATGACACGCAGAGTCGGAGTGTCGGAGGGTAAAACGAGATATCAAGGAGGGAAGGGTACGTGTATACACACACATCTACACACGACAAGGACCTACCTAGCCCAAAGGTGCCGTAGCCGCCAGCGTGTAACATGGAAAGACATGATTCGAACAATCAATGGCCAACGTTCCAGATCGAGTTGGGACTTGTTGAAGAGGGGGGAAACCAACAACGGCGCTGATTGCTGGTAGCGACTTGAGTTCCGGATGTGGTGAGATGATACTGTGCTCGCTTCGCTTGTTCCGTGGCAATGTGGTGAAGATGATGAGGATCCAGCAGCTCTGTGGCTTGCCTTTGTGTGTTTTGTAACCGTATGTGCATGTGAATATGTATATGCGTCTCGGTAATTGTGCTGGTCGATAGTGTGGGGGTTCAAGCGGATGGGGGTGGCCTGGATCGGATGGTGTGTGAGGGAGTGTTGTAGTCTTCTGGAAACGGTAGTTGTTCGTTTTGCAATGGACGAGTGCGTGCCTATGTCATTACATGTGTCTTTATGAAAATGGAGAGGTAGTAATGACAACCGCAGGGGCTGCATGGTGAGGAGCATGGGATCGATGGTTTGAGCAATGCGTGCTGCTGTTTGAGCACGGAGACTTTTTATTGGTTCATTTGAAAGGTAAAGCACATCGAGCAGATGGCTGTGGTCTGTCAGAAGATGCTTGTTTGTGAACCCAGAGAACTGACAGAGAGAGAGAGAGGGAGGCATCCTTAGATCATAACGAGAGGGCATGTATTTTTTGGCTATGGCCCCAGTTCCTGGTTCTAGAGTACTTGCATCAATTGCATCTCATTATCTGAGACTCGAGACCTATTTGCAGACTTGAGCAGTGAATATGCAAAGGCCACAGATTGACTTGGGTGAATACGTCTCGTGGTCTGTCGATCTGAAGTCGGGTTTCCCATTCACGCTCATCAGAGCAACCGAGCACGACATCACAAACGACGAGCAAGTGTTGCCTCAGATATGTGCAAGTGCTTCAACATAAGCCTTGAAGACCAGCAAAGAGAGAGCACACACACAGGCTACGGTAAGGAAGCAGCCTCGAGACGAGAATAGAAAAGCAATGTTGTGTTTGCACACGCGAGCCTAGTAGAGGGCCAAGAATACATTGAAGTGCAGTGGTCATGATCCAATGTCATTCATCAACGTTTGCCTCATACCACTGAGACCACAAAAGTCAACAAAGCACGCACTCGCCAAACCAAACCCGGGACTTCCACCGAACAGCTCTGTGTTGATAAAGGTCCTGACCTTGTGTCGAATGATAGATGTCCGGTCCATCGCTCCAGTCCTTGCACTCAGCACACCCTGGAGCCTTGTTCACCGAGTTGCATACCCTCATACGGCCTTAATATCCTTCGGTTCGGTTCACCTGGTTCAAAAGGTCCTTGCCTCGGCTCAGATTGCGCAAGTTCAACTTGACGATTTCCCAAAGCCTGTCAAAGTAGCTCGTAGAGGCAGCGCTGATATGCGGCGTGATGATAACATTCTTTGCGAACCACAGAGGGTGACCATCCGGCAAGGGTTCCGGGTCCGTGACGTCCAGCGCGGCACCACGAATGAGTCCGTGGTCCAAGGCCTCGATCAAGTCGTCCGTCTTGATGATTGGGCCGCGCGCAATGTTGGTGACAAACGTCTTGTTGGCCTTGAGCACCTCGAACTCAGCTTTGCCAATCAGGCCCGTTGTCTTGGGCGTCAGCGGCATTGCGACGATCAGCAGGTCGAGTCCCGAGCCCAGGAACGCGTGCAGCTCGCGGGTGCTGTCGCCATAGAACCACTTGGAGGGCAGGGAGCCGTCCGGATCGCCGAGCCCGGGCGGGGCGTACGAGGTGTCGCGCTTGGACTCGGGCGTCTTGCGCTCGTGCAGCGTGTAGGCGTAGACGTCCATGCCCATGGCCTTTGCTACGCGGGCGGTTTGGCGGCCAATGCTGCCGTAGCCCAGGATTCCGCTGACGGACGTGTGAGTATGTATGTGGTCTCCCATGGGCGCGATGCACAGGCGCAAGGAGGGACTTACACTCTCTGCTTGACTGCATCGTATACTGGCTGGGTTCGTCGGATCCATTGGCCTTGCTTCTGCTGCTCCAGATATGCAGGAACTTGACATGGCGGTCAGCAAGCAACTCGTCTGCGCGTCCTGAGCGCCGGGTCTCCAAGACTCACTCTCATGTTGAAAGGCCAGAAATGTCGCAATGATCCACTCGGCAATTTGAGGCCTGGTTTTCGCGACCATTGTCAGCCAGTCCTGGTCTCGGCCGTCTATGCACGCGACATCTCGTGTTTCTCATTCCACAACTCACCCATGAACGCCATTGGCCGTGCAGAATGCCACATCTGTATCCGTGTACAAGGGATCCGAGGTGATCAAGTTGGCGCCGGCAGAGGACAACTGCACATATTGCAGGTTCGGCACGTCGTCCTTGTGCGGCAGCCCGTCCTGGTTGAAACCCGTGGCTAGAATCGTGGCATCCTGCCAGTCCTCTTTGGTGACTTCGGCCCTGCTGTTGGCAATGAGGATCTCTAGGCCTGGGTACTGTTGTTTGAGGCCGGCCACTTCTTCATCCGAGGGTGTGAAGCTTGGCAGGATGGAGACGAGCTTGTGGCCCTTTAGGTTCTTGTTGGGTGGGTAGCGCACAAGAACCATGTTGTTGTTGATGTTGATGTTGTTGTTGTTGTTGTTGTTGTTGTTGTTGTTGTTGTTGTTGTTGTTGTTGTTGTTGTTGTTGTTGTTGTTGTTGTTGTTGTTGTTGTTGTTG
>KZ678461.1:11394-123132 GCA_003019895.1 Coniella lustricola
GTTGTTGTTGTTGTTGTTGTTGTTGTTGTTGTTGTTGTTGTTGTTGTTGTTGTTGTTGTTGTTGTTGTTGTTGTTGTTGTTGTTGTTGTTGTTGTCGTTGTTGTTGTTGTTGTTGTTGTTGTTGTTGTTGTTCTTGTTGTTGTTGTTGTCGTCGTCGTTGTCGTCGTCGTCGTCAATGGTGTTGTGGACGTATACTTGATCCCAAGTTCAAGTGGGCTTGCTTCAAGCAGAATGGCAGGATGGAGATTCGGTTGGTGACTGTGTGTTTGTCTCGTCTCTTGGCGGCAGTCCGTACACAATCCGAGCAAGGGACGTGCACAGCATGCCATCAAGCAGAAAGGCACAAGAGCCGATGGAAATGAGATGATCACGAACCAACAGCGCAGCGACACAACACAGTTGCTGGGTTTGTCAGCTTCCACACAGCCATGGCCGCCGGGCCCATGCTACGCAACTTCAGCGGCCCATGGCGCGATACAAGGCCCTGAAGCGGACACTTCTCCAGGGCCTCCCGTATCTACGGCCCTGCAGCGGTCAACGAACGATATCGGAAATACGGAGGATATAACCGCAGGCTTGACTGCCAGACTGCTCCACGAAAGCCTCGCGGGCCAAAGACTTGGAACGGAAAGCCAAGGTTGCATGTACACCCTTTGCGGAATACGAAGCTCGCCAAGAAGGAGGAGGAATAATCATGGACGAATCGAGGTAAAAGCATTCTCCTCGCTGGTGACACGCATGTTTTCCGACTGTTTGGGGTTTGGTAAGAACCTAACCCTCCCAAGCGACCAACCACCCCCGTCGATGGCTGGTTAGAATAGAATTATGAGCTGGTCCCGAATGCTGTACTCGAGCAGAGGTGAACCGTCACTAGTGCTGGACATTTGGACGAGGGATTCAAAGGAGATGGTTTATTATTGGTTTCGACGGTTGAGTAGGGCGTCGTTGATGACTATTCGATGTGGACATCTGAAGTTGGGCACTTGTACCGACAGATTCATGCTCCAGCGAGAACAAATAAGCAAATACACCCACCGTGTCATCTGTTGCAAGCAAGAGCACAACATCCATTTGCATGGTGGTCGAGTCTGGCTCTTGGAAGACAATGCATACAAATGTCAACAATACACCTCGTACACCTCGCAAGGGAAATGGTCCGGTCCATGAGCCCTGGTGACGATTTCAAGTAGGGCAACACACAAGTCACGAGCAGCAGCAAAAGACACAACCTTGAACGTGGCCACCGTGGTGCGTGATGGAATACATGTATCGTGGAGTTGGTGCAAGACGGGAGACGAAAGCCCATTCGATTCCCACAACAACACAGGGCCAGATCCAATCCAAGCGCTGAGGCAGCGCTCTCCTACTGGACCTGAACATTGAACTCTAGGTGGACCAATGACGAGATGCAACATCAAGAGGACGGACTGACTGACTGGCTGGCTGACGGACTGGCTGGCTGGCTGGCTGGCTGGCTGGCGGGCTGGCTTCATCTACAAAGCACCAGCCACCCCTATGCAACATTTGGCTTCCGCAGCTCGGAAGCCTTGTCCGCTCCATTACATGTGCAACATGGACACAGTCGAACAACAGCCCGTTGGAGGACCGAATTCTCCGCAGGCGCCAAGTACCGCTCCAGGAGTGGGGGAGGCATGATGCACACCTGCAGACACATATGGGATGCGGAGGCACTGATATGCAGGCTCGTACTACACAAGCTTTGTCATGGAACGTCTAGATGGACGAGGATCACTGCAGGGACATGGATGCGTTGTGGGAAACTGGAGCCGTATCACTGCTATCGACGAGGTGGGTTCGCTTTCCAGGGTCCTCGTGGTGACGGTTCCTGGAATCGTTGGCATGGTTTGCAGGGCAGATAGTGAACCGCATGCCCGTTGTGCTTGACAGGAGGCCAATGTGGCCAAGACGGTCCCAGAATCTGGGTCCGCTGCCTCTCTTGCTCTCCTTCTCCTCCTTCTTGGACGGCACAGAGGCACAAGACGAGCACTCTGACGACAAGGTGCATATGGGGCTTGTGTGAGCCCATCCACCAGAGCCATGATTACACATCACACATGCATCGATCCATGGTTTGTTTCCCTTGCTAGTGGATCATGAACAAGCTTCGGGGTCATGCTCCGATCTCGCCAGGAACACTCGCTCAGCCACTCACACGACCTCGATAGTGGCTTGTGTGGACAAGAACAAGCGCAAAAGTGACACTTGTGGTCCCGCTTGCTCGACATGACCAAACAGCGAAGCCAGGATTCGACGAGAGATAGTGTACTAGATGATGATCATGATCTGGGGTTGAAGAGCGCGGCGCTCCACTGCTGTAGCATGGACTGTTGACTGGACAGTGGGACAACAAGGTTCAGCCAGGGCGTTTTGAGCGGGGTCCCGCTGATGGAGGAGGGGAAATGGACGGATGCTAGGTTACCACGACGAGGCTATCTATGGAAAACCAAACGGCGTTGCTCTGGAAATGGGGGGAGGGGCCCCTTGGAGGTGAGGAGACTCGAAGTGTGCTGCTGAGATAGTACTCCCGGATCAATGTCGGATCAATGGCACGGGTGCAGGGGAGATAGTCAAAGCTGTACGTAATTCCGAGTATCAACAGACTGGTGATTCGCCTCTTGGTCCGTCAACAGCATGAGGAGATTGGACAGATACATGATCCATGTTGGGGGGGGGGGCTCTGGTGTACTACGACAAGCCAGCCATTTCGAGCACCCGTGACGGGGCTGTTTGCCAGCATGACCAGCACTCCCTGGAAAGTCTTTGGTAATTCCGTGCGTCAACAGACGCTGGAGGGGAAGATGCACCGACTTGTGTCCTGGCTGTTAGCGCCGCTGGGTGGTGTCTTTCGGCTGCTTGGCACGGCAAAGTTGCATGAGTCCCATACAGATCGTGGCCGCAGCCGTTGAATGGACTTCACGAACCGGTCCCATGAGTAAGTACATGGGACGATGGCGAGGGCCAGTCGAGGCCAGCAGAGCGAGCCGGGCGACCAGGGTCGAGTCTTGGGAATCGCTTCGCGTGGCCACCAGCCTCGACACTGCTCAGGCGAACAGACAATGGCTGGCATGCTGGAGCATCCCAGGCTTATCGTCCAGGACAAGACGGTAGTAGACCAGGGCCAAACAAGAAGCCTGATACGATCTCGGGCGGCGCCGTTGGGGCTGCGGAACAAGACCAACAACAAGAAGCACGCTCCCAGCACGACGAAGCGAGAACCGCCAAGGGCAACACTGCGATCACGGAGGCCAGCCAGTCTGGCTACGTACCATGTACCCTCTGGACAGTCTCGAGTGAACGATAAAAGAGGCCCGTTTGCTATTGGGGGGGCCCGGCGCCCTCCGATGCCTTTGCCAGCACTTGCGACTCATGCTGGCTGGCGATGCGCAGTTCCGTGAGCAGTACTGCGTGAGGACTTTAGTAATTACGCAGCAAGCAGCTCCAGCACAAGCAGCAGCCCCAGCAGCAGCAGTCGAGACCCCAAGATAAGCGTATCTGGGAGGAGGAGGGCGGTGGGACGTGGGAACACGCCCTGGCCGCTGGACCCTGGGGGCAGAGGGCGACTATACTGCAACGAGCATCACTTGCTGATGGCGCTATCAAGGGGCATGGCTCCAGTCCAGCCTCCATGCAGATGGGCTCTCCACCGTGGAACGGTGCGTCCCACGCTTGCTCACAAGATGCGCGTATCAACTCCGCACTCTCTACCCGGCCCGGTAGTGTGCGGCCTCGGTTTCGGAAGACACAACCAGGAGCTGGCTGTGCTCTGCACCGTGCTGGCTTGACTCTTGTTGCGCCATGCAATGGATCGATGGGCCTGGTGAATATCAAGCCCGTGCTGTCCTCCAGTTCCTCTGGCTTCCACGCACGTTCTGAGACTATCTTGTCCCTTTTTTTTGGGGGGGGGGACGGTTGTTCTCTATTTCCTTTTTGATAGTCCTCCTTCCTGCATGACTGGACGGTTGATGCCCCTTCGTCCTTGTACTATATTCCTGTCCTTACACTACAGTATTACCTCGTCGTCCTTGTGCTATATTCCTGTCCTTACACTACAGTATTACCTCGTCGTCCTTGTGCTGCTGTATTCGCACTCGTTCTCTCGTTGGCTTGGCGCTCTCAACAAGGTGTCATAGGCAAAGCCACCGCGGTTCTTGCATGATATCCCGTGGCGTGGCTGGATAGTGCGACGACACGAGAGCAACACCACGGCGAGACTATCGTCGTCACCACCACCATGAGGGCCTCCGTAGAGATGGACGAGCGAGAGTCCTCGCCAGAAACCCACGGCAGCATCCGCGTGGCCCACGCGCTCCCTTCTCCGTTGCCATCGCCCGTCGCAGCAACGACGGCGACGGCCAGCAGCACGTCCAAGAACAAGCCCACGGCCAGCAAGGCGGCGGCTGCGGCTGCTGCTGCTGCTGCGGCTGCGGCTGCTGCGGCTGCTCCCCCGCGAAGACGAGGCACCGTCGCCTGTCGTCGATGCCGCAGACTGCGCACAAAGTGTGTCCACGGCCCCGACTGCCAAGCACCCTGCGAGGCCTGCAGAGCATCGGGGCCCAAAGCAGCCGCCCAGTGCACCTTTCCGACCCGAGGCGAGAAGGACGTCGACCGCGACTTTCGAAGGCGGCCCGCCAACCAGCGCATGAGCGTGTCGTCGGGCTCGTCGACAGCATCCTCCAGCAGAGACACGCCAGCCCTCAGCCTGCACCTGGACCTCCACACCACCCCCCTCGCCTCCATGCACGGGCTTCCCACGGGCGCCTCTCTGCCGCTGCATCGCCCCGCCGCCATCCACAGAACGTCGCCGTCCGCCGCGGCCGCGGCCAGCTTGCCCAAGCGCCGCGCTCGCCACGTGTACAGCCACCACGCCGTCTCGGCCTCCCCGCCGTC
The DNA here is from genome assembly GCA_003019895.1 of Coniella lustricola. Classification (NCBI taxonomy): domain Eukaryota; kingdom Fungi; phylum Ascomycota; class Sordariomycetes; order Diaporthales; family Schizoparmaceae; genus Coniella; species Coniella lustricola. The sequence goes on from KZ678461.1 coordinate 16,303, forward strand.
GTCCGCGTCCTTGGCCAGCGGCGGCCGCTTCTTGGACAGTCTGTGTGCCCCGATCGGTGCTGTCGGTGCCTTGGGTGCCTTTGGCAGCCAGAGACTCCCGCCTGCTCTCTCGGCCGGCTCCTCAGCAGCCATGCAAGATGGCTCGGCCGCCGCCGAGCCAGCGCCCTGCTTCCCGCCACACGACGAGATCGTGGCTGGCTGCCGCGTCTTCGTCTCGTCCTACTTCCAGCTCGGCTTCCTGCCCAAGGCCGTCTTCCTCGAGGCCGTCTCGTGCAACGTCCACTGCATCAGCCCCTTCCTGCTCAGCAGCATCCTCGCCATCGCCGCGCGCTTCACCCCGTGCCTGGTCCGCCGCTACGGCCACTCGACCCGCCGCGCAACCGACAACTTCCTCCAGATCGCCCGCGCCATGGCCCTCGCCGAAATGTACACGCCCACCCTCGACCGCACCCAGGCCTTCTTCCTGCTCGCCATTGCCGAGTGGGGCGACGGCCAAAAGGACCGCAGCTCCCTCGACATGGGCGTCGCCGTGCGCATGGCCTCCATCCTCAAGCTCCACCGCGAGGAGACGTACGCGCTGCCGCCCGACGCCTCGGCCGAGCACGTCATCCGCGCCGAGTCCGCCCGCCGCACCTTTTGGATGATCCATTCGCAGGAGAACCTCCAGGCTGGCTACAGCTCGCCTGCGCCCTTCCCGCCAGAGGACATCACCGCCCGGCTGCCGTGCGACGAGCATGCTTTTGCCTTGGGAACCCGTGCGGTCGCGCGGTCCGTGCTGCAGGGCACTGCGCCGGCCACGCAACAGCAACAACAGCACAAGTCTGCAGTCACCAGCCCGAGCCAGTGTCTGTTTGCGACGCTCATCCAAACCCACAACCTTTGGGGCCATGTCGCGCGCCGCGCGTGTCGCGCAGACCTGAGAGCAACCCGCAGTGCGCTCGCGACAACAACAACAACAACAACAACAACAACGACAACAACAAGAACGACCACGACAGCCGATCCCGTCATGGCCTCCGCCGCAGCGACTGACTCCGCAGCTCCCCTGCCACCGTGGGAGCCCGAAAGCGAGTATCAAGTGCTGGTGCACCAACTGCGCGACTTCGAGGCGAGCTTGCCAGAGCGCCACCAGTGGTCGCTGTGGAATCTGCGCGGCTGGCGCCAAGAGCAGATGCACCTGGCGTATCTGGGCATTGTCATGGTGCTGCGAGTGAGCAACGTGGTCGAGAGGCGCATCTATCTCGATGAGATCCTGTACAGCGTCACGAACCCGACGACCACGGCTTCCTCTGCGCCGGTATCCCCAGGATCGCAAACGGAGAACAACGACGGCCTCCAGGCGCCGCCACAAGAGTTCTGGAGCACCATGTCCAACGAGCTCTTCTCCAACGTCCTCGAACTCTACGAGCAGATTGACGCCTTCCACTCCATTATGCACCAGACTTCTCACCGCAGCAGCAGCAGCAGCAGCAGCAGCAGCAATAACAATAGCAACAGCGACGAGAGCGACGAGCCAACAGCAACTGGTGAAGGCTTCCCCGCCATCCTCGTCTTTTGCGTCTACATTTGCGGCTCTCTTGCCGCATATCTCTGGCGATACCCGCAGCTGTGCCCTCGCGTCGCAAACAGGGCCGAGGAAATGTCACTACGATGTCTGCAGGTCTTGGCGGATCTGCACAAGGCCTGGCCCACGAGCAAGCGGTGGAATCAGGGGTTGCAACAGTATGCTGGTCCTCTGGCTGCTGCTGCTGCTGCTGCTGCTGCCGCCAATGCCAATGCCAGTGCCAATGCCAATGCCAATGGTTCTGTCTTTGGCAGCGGTCCATCAGGCAGTCCCATGAGTGCCACGAGCGGATCCGAGGATACCGGCAACAGCCCTCCCACGCCCACACCAGCCTACATGGACATTGATCCGCTGGACATAGGCCTACACCACTCTCACCATCACCCCAGCCACCACCACCTTTCTCAGCACGAGCTGGCAGACGACTCCGTGATTGATCCACTGATTGATCCACGGCTGAGCAGTATATCAGCTGTCGCTGGACATGCCGCAGCTACGACCCAAACACCGACCAAGATGCAGCCAGGTGATGTCGGCGGGCCATTTTGGAAGATGAACGACGCACTGTTCTCTGCTGTTGGTGCTCCTGCTGACGCCGTCGCTGACGCAGAGGCCGCGTTCCCAAATGACTTGTTGGAGGCCGAGATGAGCACACTGCTTTCTGTCGAGCCCGATTTTGGGTGGTTGGATTTTGAGCGCGCCGAGGCGTGATTTGTATTTTGAGCCGCGGAAATCATCACAGAAGAAGAAAACAGTGTGAATAACAGGAGCAATAATGATACATCATGAGAGCAAAGACACGACGGAATGGGAAAAGCATGAGCACTGATCCACAAGTGTCCATTACATGCGGATCACGGATCAATCAAAAGACCAGGGTATATATGAAAGTAGTACGGCATATATTGGCCTTCTTTAGCAAAAACATGAAAAGCATTTTGGATTCGAGCCATTCTTATACCGGCCTTCTGAGAGGTGAACGCCAGGATCAGCATTGCTATTCTCGCAAACTGGGCACATTACAACATGTTTCTCACACACGAATCCACACTTTCACCAAAGGAAAAAGGAAAGTCGAGATATCACTCAAGCTCCAGTTCAGGATATCATGCATAGTACCTCTGTTGGCATTCAAGTCAAATTCACGATTCGAACGCCAAATTCTAGGAGACTGTCCACATTACCAATGCTGCCTTGGTGCTCCCAGGTCCTCCAAGAAAAAAAAGAAAAAAAGAAAAAAAAGAAGGGGAAAAAAGGCAGAAAGAAAAAAAAAAGAAAGAAAAAAACACACACAACACACACAGCACCTCGACGTCCAACAAGCCTCACAATATTCCAGTCAGCAATCTCTTGCAAGTACCGCGATCGTCCGGAACTTGCGGCTTCAGCTCTGAGGCTTCCTGTAGCTCTTTTCTCTCCTGATTGATTCAATAGTCACATCCATGGTTTACACTCAGACTCTCACATATAGACCGACGTCAGTCTCACATTGAAGCTCACTCTTGCTCGTACACAATTTGGAATTCGAATCCCGAGCTCAGTGGTGACCGACTGCTGCGGGCACAAAAGAGTCATATTTGGACCCGGAGATTATCTTTCCACAACAGCCTTCCTTCATATTCCCCGCGGGCTGAGCTGCCCCCACGTGGCCCATTTGTCTCCCGATCGGGACACACTTCCTACACTTACACAACACGATACAATCCCTGTCTGCAGATACAGAAGCCGAAAGGGAGGCCGGACGGGAGTATCGGACGCTAAAACACTTACACATGCAGAGAATACAGGGCAGGCCTGCGCATGCATGGTCTTGGCTCTGGTCTTGTATGTTCAGAAGCTGTCGTTCCGTTTTGCGTTCTTGCTGATGAGAGTCGTAGAATACTAGTCGAACTATGGTTGCACGGGCTTACAGCTCCTGAACAAGTACATTCGAGTGCATCGTCTTGACCATGAGCGATCCAAGTTCATTGGAAAACAAGGCCCGCGGAATTGTAACCGAGTTTCTAGAAGACACCAGCTTGAAAAGCATTGTTACATATAGCTCTTCAGAGGGTGTTTCTTTATTTGAAATCCCAGTTGGTCGATGATGTTACGTTGATTGCACTCCGGATTGCCCACGAGCTGATTATATATTCATACGGCAACAGTCCTGGCAGCCTTGCGAATGCGCGCGAGGCTGGCATAGACATTCCCAAATAGGCCTGCTATGCATCGGCAAAGTACCGCGTCCTGTTACGCCAAGGGCGCACGCAATACTGACTACTGTATGCAAGCATTTACAAATCTTGAATCAGCTGCTTGGCGATCGTGTAACTTCACTCACCCATGTGCCGTACCGCATGACCGTATATATGTATATGTATAGGGTATTTTCTCACTTTCAGACACCCAATGGCTGGATGAGGCAAGTACAGGCAGCATGAAAGATGATGGACATGGTCCCGGCAAATCAATCCACGAAGAGTGGTGATGGACCGCGCTGTACGAATCACTCAAATACGCGCCTGGAGGTGTTGCAGCTATGCACCATATCTGTGATAGTTGAAAGCGCCACAGGCGGAATAACGGGCATGCGGTACGAACCTTGGATCCATGTCTTGCGCCAAAACGCATTGAGATGACATGCGGCCACTGGATGTTTCTTTCTTTTCTTTCTTCTGTTCGTCACGTCTTCCACAACCGACTACCGAGCCATTCACCAAATATATACAATTGCTAGACAGCAGAGGATAGAAATACTTGGTACCATTGTTTGTGTCCAAGTCAGCACTTTGAGAAACCCTGCCAAGATCGAAACCCACTATGCGCTATCTTGAATCGTCCCACCTGCTCGTCTGGCTGCACTCTTCGTATCTTGCTGTCCATACGAGAAATCTCGACAGTCGAACAAGGTCGCGGCTCACCACCCCCACCTGTCGATGAGAAATCATCTTTTCTTTACCAAAACCGCGGTCTGCAAAAGACACCAAAGCAGAGAGGTTCTCCTTCATAACAGAAATTATGGATGCCAAACATGAAGGGGCTATGCAAACCCCCACCACCACACACCTCTTGTTCGTTTTCTCACCGTCGTCATCGTCAGGCGCCTCCCGAGTCGCTTCGTCCGTCTTCTACGACGTACGACGTCCGCGATTTGAGTTTCGTGCTTTGTCACCTTGACGGCTTATGTAGTTTGGGGGTCGTCCAGCAGGATCATTCGCGAACAAGTGGATTATTCAATGGGGTGGCCCAGCAACCAGGGAGCGACTGACTTACTAATGTCTCTTTGCCAGACTGCAAGGCTGATGATTATGATGAAACGGCAATGCCCTCACTTGTTTGCACTGCAAATCAGCAATCATGTATAGAGGTACCCCTACGCAGGCAAAGCCGTTGCCAGGATTGTATATAAGTAATTGGGAATTGTCTTCCCGGTTTCGCTCGTGATGATTTTGTATGCCGAACCAGATATTCAACGTGGTCATATCTCTTCAAGTCAACATTGAATCACCCAGTCCCATTGCTTGCAGTCACTCATCGATAAGAATCCCTGAGTTCCAGATATGCCGTCAACCAAGCACGGAGGCGGCATGGGAGGAGGCGGCGGCGATCCCTTCAAGAACTCAACAGCAAGTTCCATGTCCCAGAAACTCGACAAGCCCAAGAAAAAGAGGAGTGATAAGAACAGGGAAGAAGAGCAAAACTCGGTATGTCAGGCACCTTTTCATTGGAATACGACTCCATATCTAACGCAATCACCGCCTCTCCCAAAAAAAGAGGAGACGCGCTCAAAACCGCAACTCACAACGCGCCTACCGTGAACGCCGCGAGCGCCGCCTCCGCGAGCTCGAAGGCCAGGTCCAGCAAGCCGAGCAGCTCAACCAGACCCTCACATCAGCCTATCAAGAGCTCCGAGCCGAAATTGACCGGCTCGAGGCTGAGAAACTCCAGGAACAGTATTATGGAGACCAGAACGCTCAACAGGGCCCATCGTCTTCTAGTGCTGTGGCTGTTGGAGCCTATGATCCCGCTGTTTCTGGGTATTATGCTCCTTCGTCGAATACTGGAGGAGGAAGTCAGGGAGGGTGGACGGGGACTTCTTGGGATGTGAACCAGACGAACTGGAATCAGGGCTACGGTGGGTACGACGGGTACGACCAGCATGGCTACGGTGGATAGTTTGCTTTGTTCCAGTCTCGAGAGATTCTCAACTTTGTTATGATGAATTAGCGGCTAGAAAGTCGCACATGTTTTTCAGGCTTCAGGAAGGGTTTTATTTGCATTAGATATATAGAAGACAGCTCATGCACAAAGACGATAGACCTCAATATTCATACAAGCTTCTCCCGTACTACCTCAGACTATCGATTACGATCTTGAATGACTCCGGAGCCTGTGTGATCATCTGTGTAGCATTGGTTTTACAGCCATTGCAGCAGTCTAGCAGTTCCGAGGTTCAATCCCCTATGATGTCTAATTGCGGACGCAGTCTATTCTCCAAATTTGAAGTCCAAGATGCGTCTTATTTGCAAAGGGCCGAGACGCTGTATGCGATATATCCAATCAAGGATACATGCTACCAATCCCCGGTACTTACACCACAATGCTGAATTGAGCAGCTCTCATCATGAATATCCTGTATCTAGTTCGCAGGACGTCTTGCAAAGTGCTGAGTCACTGCCTCACTAAGCAGATATGCACTTCGTTACATCGATCTACTTTCGATGCGCGTCAGCACAGTTCGACTTGACATGGTTCCTCGGGAAGCGTCATGGTTGCCTTGTCCCATGTGCTTATGGGACAAGCCACGTTAGGGCTGTGCCGATCCCATCAGTGGCATGGCGATATGTAGATGGTATAGTGCCGCAGCATATTACCGGATCCACTCGTTGGTGCTTGTCTTATTGTCAGGCTCGCATTGTGTCAGCACATGGTGTTGGTCCGTGTTATTTGTCAGATCAGGGACCGTGACCTTGAACTTTGACAGGAAACTTATTTCAATATCAGCAGTCGTCGTTGTCTGCCCACCCTTGGAACAGGACGTCTCGGAGAAAGCCAACTACATTGCCGACGGGGCAGATTTCAATCATCCCGACGACCCGGCCGGAGCCGCTGGAGCCGCCGGGGCGGGAGAACCACCTCCCATATCTTCCTCTGCATCCGGCCGGTCCCATGTGTTCTTTTCAAGTCCAGTGACCAAGCCACTCAGCTCGGCAATTCTTCTCCGGGCCCTAGCCTTCTCCCTCTCCTGCGTCGCAAACGTCTCGTCCAGCACGGTGTGCATGAATGGCAACAGCGCCGTCTTTTTGCCCGCGCGATAGTCATAGACCACTACATCCTCTTCAATCCGTGCCGAGACGCGCCGGTGGCGGTGCGAAATGACCACGGCGTCAAGGATCAGCGAGCTTGGGGAGGGCGCCGCCGAGGGCGGGTAACGCAGTTTGTGGTAAACGGAGATCTTGTCTGGGTATGTCATGGGGAACTTGAAGTCAGCCTTGATGCTCTTCATGATAAGCCCCGTGGATTTGGGCGTCATGAGCTCGGCCCATTCGCGTGCGTGGGCTGGGTCGGCGTTGACGGCGAAGTGGGTGGCCCAGTTGACTCGCGAGGACTCAGCATAGCGGATGTAGGTTACGTTGTTGACATGTTGCTGTGGTGTTGCAGAAGAAGCGTAAGTCAGATGTGTCTCGTTGCTAGCGAATGACCGGAATGCGGAAGGAAGAAGCAAGCATACAAAGCTGTCCATCTCACCCCAAACGACCTGCTGTCCTTCCAAGCCTCGGCGCCCGCCCGTCAGGAAGCCCTCACTACCTGCTATCAGCGTCCGCCACTCAGTCGTGAGCGCGCGCACGATTTGCCCTGCCTCGACGACCTGCGCTGGTGAACACCCAAACATGATGCATTTTCCTATACGGGCTTGCAGGTCGCTGAGCCATCGTGGAGAAGGCGGAGGAGGGAGATCTGGTGTAATTGGCTCAGTACAGGCATTCGGGGGGTTCGGTTGACTCGAAAAGGATCTTGTGAGAGGACTCGGGTTCGTTGGTATCGTCCTTGTACTCGTCGTTGATGTGAGGCTGCGGTCTCGGCTCGCGAGAAGGCGCGATGCTAGACGCAGTCGTGGTGGCATTTGGACAGGCGCACTTGAGCAAAATGTACAGTATAGTGTGCCGTTGCTACAAGGGGGTCTATGAAAGAGCTGCGCATTGAGAAAAGCTGGACACAATATCTAGAAGCTATCACAAGTCTCGTCGTCTTCATCGTTAACGGAAGGAGGCAGTTCCGCGCGGGGGCAAGACCCAAGCAGCGATAAGATAAGACAAACAACCGATGGCGTCACAGCAGCTCAGCCGAGGCCGCTCCGAATCAAATGGCTTGGCCTTTCTGAACCATCGCTATCACCACACACCATCATCACTCACCACCACCACCACCAACGTCTCCTACACCTCCTTCACTCCAACTTTGCCGATCTTTCTAGGAGATTGCGCCCCAAAAACACATCCACAATCTGTCTACTCACACAACAACGATCACAACCGCGACAATGCCGCCACCAATAAGTCCCGAGCTTCGCTACGAAGTCATCGCCATCTACAAAGGTTCGTCTAAAAACACACACGCCCTCCATGTCTGATTTCCCCTCCTCGAAATTGGAAGACGACATTTGAAGCCTCCTCGACTGGAACATGGCAAACTAACAATCACCGCCCAATTCTGCGGTCTCCCTCCTTCACAGAACTCCTCAACCTAGGCAGAGATTACCCCCAAGGCTTCGACTACTTCCGCCCCCGCCTCCATAAAGCTTTCATGGCCAACGCCGGTCTGCGCGACGAGCAGAGTATCAGGCAAGGGATTGAGAGGGCAAAGTTTGTGCAAAAAGGTTGGCTTCCCATTTTCTTCTTCCTTTCCTTGCGCTGTCCTCCTCTTCTCCCCGTGTTTCTTCTCTCCTCTTCTCCTCGTCTCTGTTGCTCGTGCTGTCGCTTGTGATCAAGACAGCCCTGTTACCCCAGACACAACCGCTAATCTGCACGCCTCCAACCATGACAGAAATCGAAGCGCTGTAAGTGCCCACCTCCCTTGCTCCTTCGATTCTCGCTCTCGAAACTCGCTTCTGCCTGTCAAAACATCCACTGCTTCTGGCTCGCTGCCGGCTCGCTGGTGATTCACATTCCTCGACCTTGCCTGCGTAGTGTCAAAACCAAGAGAAAATAAGCATGGGAAACGAAAATCAATCGCCCGACGAAAGAAGGACAGCAACTACCAAAAAGCCCCGCAGAAGGAGAACTTGCCCAAAAGAAAAGTAGAAAAGCTCGCTCCCAGCTCCTGCCCACAATTCCCCCCGCCGTTCGGTCCGTGCCTCACGTCTCGTGTCGTGCGCTGGATCGACTGCCTTTTGGGGGGGGGGAGGGGGTTTGGCTCAGTCTACATCTCTACATGTTACACAAACACATTGCAGCACAGCTCAACATGCAGCACGACCCGATGAAACATGGCATGGCATGGCATGGCATGGTATTACATGATCTCGCTAAAGGACAAACGCCCTTGCATGAGCTGCTTGTACCCTTTTCTAGTTGACATCATTAATTCTCTTCTTTGCCAAACAAAAAATGGACAAAAGGACAAAGACAACACAAAAACATCACACCCACCGCCCAGAAAGGAGAGAAGCCCAAGCGTTTGAGGGAACGCTTTACGACTTTTGTTACCTCTACGTTCTCTACAGAATAACGTTTGTTGTCTCTGTAAGTTGAAGCTGGACGACGATATGATACGCCAGGTCAGTCCGTCGTCTTACTGATGAAGTGCTCTCCGATGACGCAACGAAGTGGAAATTCAAGAATGAATCCAAAGTACGAAAATCCAAAACAAACCAGGCTGTTGATGGACAACGACAAAAACAACAAGGGACTTACGATCACACAACCATACATGCATGCATGCAGCTGGTGATGACGATGATGATCTTGACAATAGTGGTGATCCCCTCTTGGGCCTTTTCCAAAGCACACGGTCCAACTCATCCACCGCAGCATTTTGACCCAGTCATATGCGCCTGGGTCTATCGCATCACGAGCCTCGAGCAAAACCCTTTCAACAATCAACAGCACTATCAGGCAGGAGTCTGGATAGCAGAGCAGAAACGAGAAAAGTCGCACATAATTGATTTGATTGGTTGATGAATGTGGTTCCGAATATGGCTGGCTGACAAAAGATGCTCTCTTGTGCTTCGGTATATACAGGTACTATCTGAAACGGTACCGCACCCTGCGGAAACGCTATAACGGAGCGTGAAGACAGTTTCGCAACTATCTGATGATGGTGATGGTGATGATGACGATAAGGCAGGTGCTGGTGATGAAGATACTAGTCTGGCGCAGTCTATGTCGATGATGGAAAGCGAAGGTAGCTAAGCTGAATGGGTAACGGTGATTGTATATATGATGTATAGATGCGGAAATATTCAAACGATTTTTGCTAGAGTCTTGGACGGCTTCGAAAGGAGATGGACGATGACTAGAGGTTTAGCTGGATTGTCATAAATGGGGATCAAAGTAAGGACACCGGATCTGTGAGTAATCCGCATCATGGAGACTCCAGCGTCTTCATGCCCCACCAGGCGCCAACTTCGAGGCACTCGCCGCAACTTGCACCATCCTTTTCAATGAGCTCCTTCATCAGTTTACCCATCCACGCGTCCCACTCGTCCTGTTTCTTGCCGCTGGTCTCGCGCAGCACGGGCTCCATGGCCTCAATGAAACCCAGCACCGTTTGTAGCGCCGTCTGTCGCAACGCCAATTGCGCAGAGCCAAGGACCCTGCATCTCTTTTCACCGGTGACATTGCCATCAACATTGCTGCTGCTGCTGTTGTTGTTGTTGTTGGGCTGATCGCCGCCTCCACCACTTCCTGACTTGTCGGTGGTGCTTGCGGCAGTATTGCCACCAGCAGCAGCGGTGGCACTGGACTTGACACCGCGCCCACTCAGCCTACCAGTGTCGATATAGCTCTTGCCGTCTTTTGTCACGACACCGCCTACAACTTCGCGCTCCCAACGGACCTCCGTCAAGGGAATGGCAAGCCGTTTGGAGCCGTGGCCTGTCAAAAGAGGTTCTTGGACAAAATATGAGCCAATGTTGGCGCACGGCCAGTTGAGGAGTTGCTGAGATTCGAGGTATTTGTTGATCCAGCCATTGTACTCGTATAAATATGTATTCTGTGGCCCAGACAGCGGCGTGCTATTGCCTAGGTGATAGGCGCCTAGTTCTGTAACCTGGTTTTCCTGCTCACCCTTTTTGCTATTACTGCTGTTGCTTTTGCCATTGGACGTTTCGTTACCATTTGTGGCTGTGACTATAGTAGGATCGGCGCTAGGGTCATGGTCAAATAGCTTCGGCGTTGTCGTTGCTGATGGTGTGTCTGGAACGTGTGGTCTGAGCATGCGAATTGGATGATCGCAGTCCCAAGCCTCAAGGACACCACCTGGCTTGAGAAGACGCAGGAACTCGTCAATAAGCTCTTGGAATTGCGGCAGCCTGTTGACAAGCGATAGCTCCTTGCACATGACCAAGTCGAACTCGCCGTCGGCAAAGGGAAAAGGTATGTTGCGCATGTCATGCTGGACAAACGTCCACTGCATGTTCTTGTCTGGCGGTTGCTCGGCCCAGTTGCCTGACGCAGACGACAGCGATCCCCTTTCCTTAGGTGTTGCCGATGCAGCCGCGGCGGCGGTTGCGGCAGCGGTTGCTGCTGCTGCTGCCGTCGTCGCCGTCGCTGATGCTGGTGGGTGGCCTGGGTTAGGCGCACCAGCAATACCGCCGAGAGCGGCAATATCGAGGCCGGTAAAAGAAATGTTGGAATGACCTTTGCGGGAAAAGTACGAGTGGCACATCATGCTCCAGAAGCCATAGCCACAGCCGAGATCGAGCACGCGGGTAGGAGGTCGCTTAGCGAAAGAGGGCGAGCAGACGGGACCGCCAAAGAGCTGGAAGAGGAGAAGGGTGCGTAAAGACTGGCGATGGAGTTCCTGGAGGTCGACGGGGAGCGGGTAGGGCAGAGTCGGGTCAGAAAGGTAGGTTCGGCCGTTGGTCTTTGTGACAAAAGGTTTACGAGGCGGCGCGGAGCGGCTTTGGGTGGACGCGGCGTCGTCTTCGCGCGAAAAGGAGGCAAGGTCGTTGACGGTGCGGCTGCTGAGCGAGGTGGCGGCGCTCACGCTTTGGGAGCGAAACGTGCTGTCGCCGCCGGCCATGGCGGCATGGTGGGACTGAGAAGTGCGCAGGCGCTCACGGTCCAAGGAAGGCGAGGATGCGTGCAAAGATGCAGTTGCGTCTGCGGGCGTAGTCGAAGTGGCGACCAGAGGCGTGCTAGAGGGCCGAGAGCCGCGTGACGCTTGTGACCTGCGCGAGGCAGCTCTGAGGTGATCGCGGAGGGGAAGCGTTGGGAGCAGAGGAGCGCCGGAATGCGGATAAGGATGCGGTATGACAAGGTGCCGAGCCGCCAACTGTCGCTGTTGGGAGGGCGGCTGTGATTGCTGTTCTTGTTGTTGCTGGTGGTTTTGATGCTGCTGTTTTTGATGAGGCTGCGATTGAGTTTGCGAGGCGGGCCTGAATCGAGAGCCTCCCGGGCGAACGTTGTGGTCAGGCGACTGCGGCGTGTGGTTCTGCTGCAGAGGAGAAGAAGGAGGAGCAGTTTTGGCGGTGGTGGCAGTAGTGGTGGGAGTAGTAGTAGAGAGAAGAACAGGAGATGAGGCAGGATGAAGGCTGCCCGAGGTTGCAGGTCGCTGGCTGCAGGAAGCGCACACCGGAGTGGAGTCTGCGGAAGGGAGTCGAGCAGCGGACGAACAGGAGGAGGAGGCTGCTTCCAAGGCCACAGTAGGTGCTGCTGCAGAACCAGGGTCTGCCTGTGCGCTGGGGGTCCTGCTGCTGCCGCCCCGTGCTGCCCGGGCAGAAGAATTGCTGCCGACCCTTGACTGTGGCCCTCGTAGCCGTTGTGGCTCTGATGAACCAAGTACCTCATCAAAAAGGCCTGAACCTGCATTTCCGGCAGCCCTTGTAGGCCCCAAGTGACACTGACAGGTGCAGCCGGGCGCTGTGTTGCCGCCGTCGCATGCCACTGTTTGCGGTGCAATCCGCTGGGCAGCGGCGAAATCGCCCGGAAACGGCTGCCTGCTTGCTGCAAAGCCCCACGCGTATTCCATCCTGTCTCTTGCGTTCTTTTGCTCTGGCTCCTTGGCTTGGTTGTGCTGGGCGCAGACTACCTCGCCCTCAATTCAACCTGACGTATTGGTATTACCAAAACCAACCCGCAGTGGGGGTGGGGGATAATAAGACAGAGTTTCTTCCTTTTCCGTTTCTTCAGCAGCGCCCCCTTTGCATCCGTTCCGCCCGCTGCAGTGTCATTGCCGTAGGTTTGGTCGCAGGTGAAGACCTCCGTCTTGCCTGGAGAACGGAGTCGAATGAGATGCAAGTCTGAAAAGGCCCTGCGTAAGTACAAGTTGTTTACAAGCCAAAATCGAAATGAGGAACACCTGCTTCCTCTTGCCTTTTTCCTCCTATCCTGCTGTCAATTCTCCTTATTGGCTTGAATCTCTCATTCGACACTTTCACGGTTCATGGGCACCAAGTTGGACGTGCCTCCATCACGCATAATATAGAGTTTTCTCTATCTCTTTTTCCGCAAGTCCCAGAGAGCTGTAAATATCTCCAGCCCTTCCAAGGCTGCTGTTGCGCTTGCAACCGGCACCAGGTCCGCATCGCCTATGGAGCGGGGCCCTCTCAGAGTCAAGGCCCTCTCAGGGTCACTTGATTTTGTGTGTTGAGAAAATCAATTAATACAACCCTTCGCGCCTACTGTGTATTGCACAAGCACGACTAGCCAGCAACAACCGCCTCTTTTCAAAGAGCGAAAAAGAACTCGAGTGTGGAAATACTAATGAATGCTTACCTGAATTTCTGTTTGGGCGCATGTGTACCGCATTACTTGGTGGTGTTGCTGACAGCGAGCGCGTGATAGAGCCAGCCCCCGGCTCCGCTGCGGTTGATGCAGACAGAAACGCACCAATTCCCGAGTGCCCTGTCCCTGTTGCCCCCAAACGCTCGACATCCGCGGCTCTTCTTCCCGGGTCGGCTGTTTGTGGGGTTTGTGAGGGGGATTGCGTGAGTGAAGGACCTGGAGGAGGAGGAGTTCTCGGTGGTCGCAGGAAGCGAGCAAGCGAGGGCCCCAGACGTTCAAGCAAAGGCCTTCAACACATCGTCATGTGTAGTGGTGTGCGATGCTACTCGGGAGACTTATCTGTTGTTCATTTGTTTCGAGGCTTGTACTATAAATCAAGGATCGTGTGTCGATCTCGCAACGTCGCAATTTGACTCCAGGCGTGGGCCTTTTCTTGATGGTTGAGTGGGGGCCCAGCGAGCTGTATATCTGGCACTGGTCGGGCCGATCAGTACCAAAGATGCCAATTCGGTGCTGTGCCTTTGATCTTGCGTATCCGGAAGAGCAATATCAGATTGTGGAAAAGACCGACGTGCAGGCAGAATTGGAAGCAGCGCAACCTGTTTGCTCGAAAACCTGTGACGAAGGATGAGCAATGGTGTGTCGAGAGAAAAGAAACGAGGGACCAGAAATAATTCCACAACCAGTATTACCCACAAAAGACTAGAAAAGAAGGACACGGCCGTCGCCAGCCCTTTTATAAGTCGCCAGCTTGCGTACGCGTAACTACTCACCCACTGCACAACCTCTCTTTCCCCGGTCTGTCGTGGCTTACTGTCTTATGCCTACCAATCCGGTCCTTTTCTCTTACCGACCGGGCTCTCCTGCTGCCAGGTGATCGTTGGATGAGGGAGCGGTTGGTGTGCGCATGTGCCTGATGCGCCCTCTTGCACCCCTCTTTTACTCTGGGGTTTTGACCCCTGGTGATCATCCAGCCCTGTCAAAGGCCAGAACCCAAGGGCCAAGCCATCCAGCCCAAGTATATTAGCATAATGCGAGGGACCGAAACCCCTTCGTTCGTTTCTTGGTCCAATATCTGGTGAAGGACGCGTCGACGTCCCTCTCACTTGCGTGCATCCGCTCTTGATCGGTGCAAGCCACGGCGTGTTGGTGTGTGTGCTCCCCTTTACTTTGCTGCAAGCCTGGTCCTGGCTGGGTGGCTGGACTACATTTTGTCAGCCGTTGGCTCATTCCAGAATGCTTTCTGGCGGCGTTCTCGGAACGACCTCATTGGACCGTCAGGGCTCGTTGCATGCGGACTTGGGATTCTGGAGTGTCCAGCGCCATCAACCTTGTCCGTCAGCCTCGAGCCTCTGATCAGCTTGTGACAATTTGCCGCTCTGGATACTAGTTTGCTGCAATGCTTCATGCACAGTCATATTTTGGTGGTGGCGCGGGGAAGTGGATGGGCGGGTAGGTTCGCTTATAATTATGCATCTTTATTGGGCTCCGTGTTGCGATGCGGTCTGGTGAAGATTGGTGTAACAGGGCAAAAATCGAACGGTGGTGTTGGAAGAAAAGAGAGAGAAAAAAAAGGGGGGAAAGAATTTGAGTAGCAGAGACCGTAACGGGCCTCAAGCTGTCAGATGCAGAAACCATCGAGCTCAACGTGGCTTGTGCCGGGCGGTCAGCGAGAAACTGGTCGAGTTCAAAGAAGGAAGGAGTCACGATGCTGCGAGACTCTTCCGAAACGGGCTGGCGTGGGTGGCGCTCTTTCCGAGTCCCAGCGCTCTGGGTCAGGCCTCGCCTGCAAACGTTGACGTGCCAGGGGTTCCATGTTATTGCTCTGGCCTGGACCCAAAGTCGCAGCCGAGGTTCGACTTGGGAGGATGAAGCGGATTCTGGTGTGTGTCTCTTTGGGTCTTTGGTATGATTCTCTCAGATTCTGTGGACTCCTGGACGGTTGATCTTGGAGACAGGCAGGATTGTTGATCAGATCATCAGAATCCAAGCAGCATGCTTAGCAGACACGCCGATTTGGAAATAGCTCTTCTTTCCTCGGTAGAAGCATCCGATTCTTAGAGGACGCCACTTCAAGCTGTGAGTACGGCAATTTCTCTGTTAGATTTGTGTGGTAAAGGACGGTTGATATCAGTGAATGGAGAAAGCAGTCCAACAGGCATGAAGAGAAAAGCAGGATGTTATCGGTTGTTTGACACGGCTGGATGAGTACGTGATGGCTGTAACCGTTACACAGCTTTGAATGGGCAAAACATAAGCCTGTGTCAGAAAAAGACTTGTTGCAACATTTCCTTTTTTTCTTCTTCTAACAAGTAGCTTGTAGTCAGTCGTAAGAAGACTGTTTCTTGGTTGCGTCTGTCTTGCCATATTATCCACCATATTATCCACCTCTACACATCAAGGATCATACGAAGGGCATTACTGGCCAGTGGCTATATGATAAGGCCCAACTTGACCATCTCTGTCAGCCATACTTGACACGGTAGACACCATCAAATATGAGCTGGCAATTATCAGTACATTTCTCAGATCAAAACATTATGTTCCAGATACCTGTTTGTCATGTGATAATTTTCGCAAGGACTCATCCATCAGTCAGCTTCGAGGTCCGGTCTTGGACAGTGCTTGTGAGCTCCCGATTGGCACTGTGATGAGATGCTACATGGGGAGAGTCCAGGGCATCAGATACATCGTCTTCAACGACAAAGCGATTAGTAGGCTGGTACCTGCACATCCACACCAAAGTGATGCTACTCCTGTTTCTATTCTTCTTTACACCTCCCCATTGTCATGGAATCAGCAACAATCCCAACCATATTGCACCATTCCAGCTGTGATATCACGTCCACAGAGCTGTCACGTGGATCCGGTGCACGGACCTCATTGCCTGCACGGGCCTCACAGCCTTTCGCCCTGGTCCCTACCGCTGGGCCTGGGGCAGGCTGAGCCAGGCTGTAAGGACCGCTGTGGTGCTCCTCTGAGATGTCGTGGCAGCCCTTGCGAGTCCACGAGCCCAGGAGCCCGAGATTCCCACGCATAGCAGCAGGACTGGCATAATCACCACTTCACTGGCCATACTTAGCCTCGACCTGACTTATTCTTTGCATCCAGTATCCATTGACAAATCTCTGGCAGCATTTGCAGTCGCTGTACATCTTGATATCCATATGGGTGAGTCTGCCCTCCCCAGCTGCCATCCTCGACCGGCCTGGAGCCAGCCGCGCCCGTGGGCTGTTGTTGACTCCCATCGACTGATTCACGGCGAGATCCACTCTGGTGGCCTTGGGACACTTGGGCTGGTGATGTTCTCATCCCAAGTGCGTTCAGGACTATGGCTGACTGCTTCTTGCTGCTCTGTGCGCTCTTCTCTACATCTAGTCTGTGATCCAGCAACATTCCCAACCTGAGAAAGAAAAAACACCAGAAAAACACCAACAAAACCCGAAAAACAAAAGCAAAAAAAAGGAAGAAAAAAAAGAACCACCAACCCTGAGCTCCCTCCACACAAGCGACTCCTCCTGTTTGCCCACGGGGCCCGGACAAGCCTGCACCAGTCTGTGTCGGCCCAGAAGCTCCACAGTGCTCAGTGCTCAGTGCTTCGCTGCTCTCTGCTTTCTGCTCTGCTTCTGCTTCTGCTTGTGCTTGCCTTGTCGAGTCAGTCAGCAGCTCTCTGGAGTGCCAGCCAACTCGACCCCCTCAACATCTCACCACTCCTCCCGACCACTGCCAGCACCCTCTGCAACCTCCTATTCAGCTTCCAGCTCCCATTGATTGCAACCTGCAGCCAGCTTGATAAGACATCTCTACTGTACAGCAAGGCTAGCTCCACACCAGCCCACGGCCCCTGTCGTCCAGATCCATGCGCCGACACCGACCACAATCGCTGCTCTGCCATTCCACACCACCAGCTGTCAAGAAACTGCTGCTGCTGCTGCTGCTGCCGCTGCCGCTGCCGCCGCCAGTGGTCCTCTGCCACCGCCGTCCGTACGCTGCCCGCTGTCTCTCCCTCCAGGCACGTCTGCCTCGTCGATCCGTGGCTCTCATCCATGGTAGCTAGATGCTAGATGGCCGATGGTTATCGATATCTCCAGCAGCACCTTGGAAACGTCTACGTCCAGCCTACGCCCAAGAACTCGCTTGCCGACCAGACCCTTCTGCACACTCTGCTGAGCCACGTCCAGCCCAGCCCGCTCTCGACCCCCAAGCCGTCCGACCGAGCTTCCCCAAGCCGATCCGCCCAAGGCATGTACAGCACCGGTCACCAGCCGGGGCCCAACTCCCGGCTCAATGGTGGCAACAATGCCGCGTCGCGCTCGATGCAGATGCTCTACAACCATCCTTCCAATGCCTCAAACCAATACACACACCCAGGCCACCACCAAGGCATCCAGCCTGACCACACGGGCCATGGCGCATCCATGGGCCATGCCTCGGGCTACTCGAGTGGCATAATACCTAGCGCGAGCCCGTACTCATCCAACAACATTCCCAACGGCCACCCGGGCACTACACGCGGCGGCCAGGCCCAGCAAATCAGCGAAGAGTGGGCGTTGCAGCTTCGGCTACACAAGGAAGCAGAGAGAGCGCACGCCTCCATGAGCGAGCAGCACAGCGGCCACTACTTTGCGCGCCTCAAGGCAGCCGAGAACCGCGGGATAGGACCCTCGCTCGGCTCGGCCTCGACGAGCAATGTGGCCGATGCCGAGGACGATCAAGGTGTCAGGCGTCCACACACGGTGGAAAAGGTAGACCAGCGGCAGGAATGGTTCAATATGGACATGAGCGGCCAGGGTGTGCGCCACCTCTCGCCAGACTTGTTTGATCACTACGCCTTCCTCAAGGAGCTTTACCTCGCCTCCAACAAGCTTTCCCACATTCCTGCGGCCCTCGGACAGCTGAGGAAACTGACTCTGTTGGAACTATCGCACAACCAGATCACAGAGGTGCCACCGGAGCTGGGCATGTGCACCTCGCTGAAGCAGCTCTTCCTGTTCGACAATCAGATCCAGACACTACCATACGAAATGGGCTCGCTCTTCAACCTAGACGTCTTGGGGATTGAGGGAAACCCACTGGATGCAGAATTAAAGCAAGAACTGATGGAAAAGGGAACCAAGAGCTTAATCTCGTTTCTCCGCGAACAAGCAAAAGGTAAGGCATTGCTTTTCTTGACTTGGCTGTGTATATCGCAATGCTTCGAGTGCTCAACTAAGTCTCCTCGTGTTAGTTCCGTTACCACCGAACCCTCGACCCATTATTGTGCTCAACGAGGAAACTCCACCATCGCTAGAGCGCGTCAAGGTCCTGACCTGGAACATTCTGTGCGAGAAGTACTCGACGCAAAACATATACGGATACACACCAAGCAGCGCGCTTACATGGGAGTTCCGCAAGGATGGCATACTGCAAGAGATCCGGGAACGCGATGCCGATTTCGTCTGTCTCCAAGAGGTTTCTGTGGATGCTATGCGCGAAGTCTTTAGCCCCGAGCTTGCCACAAGCGGATACAAGGGAGTTCAGTTCTCGCGCACCAAAGCCAAGGTCATGTACGACAAGGAAGCCAATGCAGTGGACGGCTGTGCAGTCTTCTACAAGGCCAAGAAGTTCATCCTGCTCGACAAGCAAGTCATTGACTTTTCCACTATTGCCATCAACCGGCCCGACATGAAGACGCATCACGACATTTTCAACCGCGTCATGCCCAAGGACAATATCGGCATGATTTGCTTCTTTGAGAGTCGGCAGACTGGAGCTAGAATGATTGTAGCAAACGCACATTTGGCGTGGGAACCTGAACTGGCTGATGTCAAGCTTATCCAGACGGCCATTCTGATGGAGAACGTGACCAAGTTTGGAGAAAAGTATGCTCGGTGGCCGGCATGCCGCGACAAGAAGTTTATTCAGTTGGCCGCCGATGAGGATGCATCCGAGGCGCTGCTTGAACCCCAGCCTTCGCAGGAGTACCGCAGCAACACCGACATACCACTCGTTGTGTGTGGTGATTACAATTCCCCTGGCGACAGTTCTGTTTACGAGCTGTTGTCCAAGGGACGGGTTGCACCAGATAACCCAGACTTTGGCGGACGCCAGTACGGAGCCTTTACTAGGGATGGTATTGAGCATCCTTTCCACCTCCGGTCTACTTACTCGGCGCTTGATGGCACGCCAGACGAGATGCCGTTCACAAACTACGTCCCGACCTTTAATGGCGTGATTGACTACATTTGGTATTCGAGCAACTCTCTCGAAGTGCTTTCCTTGCTGGGTCCACCGGACATGGAGTATCTACGGAGGGTACCCGGTTTTCCTCATTACCACTTCCCGTCCGATCATTTGCACATTATGGCCGAGGTTGCTATCAAAGCGCGGAAGGACAAGAAGACGGTGCCTGAATCCGAATTCTCTAATCGATAAAGTCCTTTTTTTTTTCTTGAAAAGAACAAAACATCCTTCCACTTTTGTGTCAAGTCGAGTTTATTGTTTGGGGTGAGAGGGGTGATGGATGCTCTTGGGAAATCTTGTGCTACCTTGATTGTCGGTTATGGAGCGGGGAATAACGGTGGGGGGTGGGAAAGGCGTGAACGCGGTGTTCTGGATTTTGATTCTACATACGAAAGCGAAGATGCGATACAGGAGGCAAAGTTCTCGTTGTTTCTACAGCGGGCTGTGTCTGTTTTGTCTTGTCAGCGGTTAGGAGAAGGCGTGGGCGGGGGATGTGGGATGTGGTGTGTGGTGTGTGTGTCTCTGTTTGTCTGTCTGTCTCTGTGTGTTGTTTTCCGGATTTATTTTTCAAACAGAAAGAGGTGTGGCAAAGGTTTGATCTACAACTATTGACTCTAAGAGGAGTGAATTGAAGAACTAAGAAACAAGAAGACTATTACGTAGCATGCAATGTGTTCCAAGGGAAGTCAGTGGTTGATTGTAATTGTAGATGGGCGCAACGGTCTCTTTTGTCTCGTCTTTGTTTTTTTTTGGATCACTAGAGCGAGCGGGAAATGTAATGAGATTATCGAGTTGGTAGGCGAAAACGAAAGAAGAAAAGAAAAGGAAGAGAAAGAGAGTGACTTTTTGATGGCTGTTTTCATTGTTGCAATCCAATGTTTGTAAAGGAAAGGAAAAGATCATGAATTTCATGTTGTGTCTGGTCTGGTCGGATGTTCTTCGAGTTGGTTTGTTTGGGTGATCCTTTACACACATATACATACACATACGCTATTGTCTTTGGTAGTTGTAATGTTGTCGTAACTTGTCGCTCTTGTTGTTGTTGTTGTTGTTGTTGTTGTTGTTCATGATCCAGATTTTGTGGTGTGTATTTTGATATGAGTCTAAATGATGGATACAGAGCGGTCAGCGTTGGTGATCGGTATCCCCTTAGCCACACTCAGGTCAGTTGTTGATCTGTGTTTCTTTGATCCAGCTTGATGCTGAGCAGATCAATAATCAAACGGCGATAACGGACACTCAATATTAAAGCCCAGGTTCCCCTCCTGACGTGATGATGCCTCTCCAGGTCTGTCTATTCCGGGGTTTAAGATGAACATTGAATCAGTTCAAAAATGGAACTTGTACCGCGAGTCTGGCAGAACTAAATCATGTACAGAGCCCCCACTCCCGAATCGGGGACTATTATTATAGATTTCCTGGGCTGTAGGATTGTGAGACCGAGTCGTGATGGTATGTCGAAGGGAAAGAAGTCCATTGAACAACAAATATCGGCTGACTTTGGTAGATCTTTACGAGACCTTGACCTGCCGCGCCCTCATGAGCAATACGATCTACTTCAGGCTTGACGGGCCGAGGAATATACACGGTAGAACTGGATACATGTTCGCCATTTACGTTTCTCCGCAAGATAAGAGGATGCACAAGTGAGTATGATGAACCAACCTGTCGAGTTCCTGTTTCTGACCAGCTCTGCGGGCTATGAGCGGTGTACTCATTACTTATAAACCTGGTGCTTCTATATTGTACATGATCAAGAATGATTGAGGGTGATTATCACCTCAACTTACCCAATACTGTTGAATGAACTGTCGCTTCATGCTCAGTGGGATATGGCTGAGTGGGGCATACAGTCTTACAACAGGAGCACGTGCCCTCGGTCGAAAAGCATACAGACAAGATACCTTTTCAAGCAACAGCCACATACACCTGCTCGCTGGTCAGCTGCACCAATTCAAGCACACAAACACTCATCCCGCAAAATCTGGCGAGGCGGATGAGGAGTGGTAAGAATCTCGAGTGGGGCCAACAACATGTTGATCGTGGAGATGGCTGGCTGGCTGGCTGGCTGGCGGCTGCACCACAGCACATCACAGCGCCTCACATTGCAGTACACGTTCTTAGCTCCCATCCTTATAAGCACCAAAAGAAGATGAAGGAGAAAGTGATGGATAATCTGGTTTTCCCGGTCTCGTGCCGTGCTCACATCAAGAACCATCGTTTGCATGTATGTTTTATTCTCCAAGGCTGTCTATCCCGGTCTGCCGCCCGCGCGCGCGCATTGGCTCGGGATCAGAATCACTACTACAGTATGTATGCGGTGTGGTTTGGATAGGGGAGGGATCGCCGGCTGGAAACCTGTGTATTTCGCGGGGGAGGAGGGAAAAAAAAAATCGAAGATCAATGGAGTAAGAGTGTTGAGTGAGAGGGTTGGTCGCTTATGGCATTGTGCTCATGCGTACAATAACCTAGGTCTGCATACCGTGAATACTATTTTCTTTTTTCTTTTTCGGGAGACTACACGCAGTAGCACAAGCTAAACAGTTAAGAGATCCTGAAGTGTTCCACACGGTAAGGATAAAGTAGCAATGACTGAACATTGATTTGGTCTGACACGGCCGGACGTAGCAGACACACGTCGGAACCCCCACCCAAAATTGTCACTAGTCACGAGAGGATATTTTCTTCCCAGTCGGCATGAGTGCATGAAAAGTCAAAGAGCCATCCAGATATAATGCACCATGTTGGGAAGGTAGCGTCAAGACCGGGAAGAGGCACACACACACGCACACACACACACACATATATATATATATCTATATAGACACACACACATACATATAGAGAAAGAACAAAAGGACGAAAAGCAAGGCCCTCACGTGAGCAGGTCAATGAGAGAGTGAGCTTCTTGAAACGAAACTAAGTTGAGTCACCTGCTCACATCCCAATCTGGTACGAAGTATGCAATGGCAAGACGGACGGGGTATGCTGTATCCATAGGAAATCGCGCGCATCCTGTTCGCCATGGAAGGCAGCCCGGACTCTGCTGAGGGAAGGTGATATTACCGTCAAAGTTCATTATATATACACGAAGTACAGGCTGTCTTCTTAAAGTGCCTGCATTGTGACGCTGGGCGGGAGTGTGGGAGCGTGTTCGGTAATATGACTGGCACCTTGATGATTTTTCCCTGGCGCTCGCGGCGGCAGTTTTGAGAAATTCTGTCCAGTGCAATGCAATGCAGTGCAGTGAGAACCGATAACACAAACAGCAACTGTGAGGTCAAGGACCATGGTAGTTACTCGGTACCGCAGTCATTATTTTACAGGTTCTCAAGGAGATGGGGGGTCAGGAGCAATGAATTGAAAGACGTCACTGCCACAGTTCTATTTACTATGTACTACGTGATATGCACATGATGGGCGATGGGCGGTGGGCCTCCCGAGTCGTTTGCTTGCTTAGTGAGGCGGGAGAAGAAGCATGTGTTTGGGTTTGAGACACTTTTTTTTTTTTTTTTTACTGCAGCAGTAGCAAGCATTGTCATTGTCATTGCCATCATCAAGAAGCCAAGCGTCTCAAGAGACAAGACAAATGCATGTGGACTTGGCTTTCCTTTTTCCTTGTTCCCGGACGGTGGAGGAGAAAAGGCGGAGGAGGCGGAGAGAATTGGCGCTAATAAGAAAGGAAAAAGAAGGAAGCGGGTCTGTTTAATCAAGCAAGCAAAAGAACAGGTTCATCTGTCAGTGTCATGTGTGGGAGAAAGCAACAGGCCGTTGTTGATAGCAGGAGAATGAATTCCGGTAATAATGAAATCGGGGGGTTTTCTTCTTCGTCTTTCACCGTGGGTCGTGTTGGGCTGTCTCGTGACACACAGCAGGTAGAACTAAAGTACTATCCATTGCCAATAAGATTCCAGCAAGGCCAAGAGATCAAGAGATGACAAAAAGCACAAGACCAGGAAGAGCACGACAGCGGGGGAAAAAAAAAAGAGAGACCACCCTCTCCAGACAGGTCCCAGGTTCCCCCCCATACGGTGCGGCCAAGTGCCGAGCGCACTCTAGAGATCGTCCCTGCATGGTGCTGATAGGCCTGTACGCTGATTTGCTGGGAGTAAGGGCAGAGACATGTCCTTGCTGCGGGGTGTGGGTGCGGTGGGTGAATGTGAATGTGAATGTGGGAGTGGGTGTGGGCGGGTGTTCGGGATGAGCTTACTGTGTTTTGGCATGACACTGTCATGTACGTTGGAAGTGTGTACTGTAGCCACAGAAATAGTGAGCGTGAATTTCATTTGCTTGTCTATACGATATCTGGTGTGGAATCACATGTGTACGACTTTCAGATTAGTACGTAGGCAAGCAGAGGGTTTCTTCTCCTTGTTGATGTTGAGGTCGATGTCGTTGTCAATCTCCTCGTTACAGCAGCAGCATCCGTTAACCCCACAAAAAGCAGGGAAAATGACCACCTTGGGGATCGGGAGTGAATCGAAAGCCAAGAGCGAAGAGACTGAACAAATGGATGATAAGGTAAAAAAAGATGGGCGTGCCATGGGTGAAAAGAACACCCAAGACAGTCTTGGCATGCAGTCAGGTATCACTGCGTACGGGGCTCGGGGGACGACAGGAAGAAAGGAAAGCAACCAAGGTTCCTGAGTGTTGTGATCCTCACAAGAAGGTTTCTGACAGTCCTGACCACTGGCTGGGAGAGCCGGTTGTTTTGACTTTTCGAGTCCAAGCCGCGATACTGGATGCTGTCCAGATCAGACTATTCCCACGCAACCACCCAACGTCCCGTCCCGCGCGGTCCAACAGCTTGGCCAGCGACCTTTTGATCAGGCCGTTGGCTTTGACGCAAAGGGAGCTTTCTTCCTGGTGTGCCGTGTTCTATTGGTTGGCCACATGGCTATCAGCTGCCACGATCTGGCAAGAAAAACGTGGGAAGCTTGTCTTGCGCTGGTGGAGCGTTCTGGGCACTTGGCACTGTTCTCTGTAGAGCGTCAGAGCATGGGGTTTTCCAATAAGCATGATGAGCATCTCCGTGCTTCTTCCTTACCACGGCTCGTAGTGCTGGCCTTGCTACGCTTGACGAGAATCTACAACAACATCGGCTAGTGCAATGTCTCCTGAGGAGCTGTAAGCAAACTGGCCGAGCCAGAAGGATCAACTCCATACCACCACACACTGACATACACACATCCATCAAAGCTGACAGTGGCGTGACAGGAACTATTCTTGGACAAGGCCCTGATCCCGTCATGGATGGAAAGTGAAAGGGCCCCAGCCTGGCACCGATGACCAAATAGACCTTGGTAGATAGCCAATGGCCAGCTGGGGGGTTTATCATTGATCACAACAATCATATGAGTCGGCACATGATGTGATGAAGACCAGTTCATGCCATGATTTGTCGACTTAGACCTTGGCCAGGTGCTTGCTCCCATCGCTTGAGGTTCTCTTATTGGTTTCCGTTTGAACAGTGCTTGCGCTAGGAGAGGCAAAGACGTGATGGAGATCAGCAAAGACTACTGGATGCATGTACACCTGTTCAACGACAAGCCTTTTCTGACTGTTTCTCTGTCTGCTGGTCTGTCTGTCTGCCTTTTGGGACTATTGCGGTGGCGGTGGCCAAGTCCAACGAGCGAAGAAAAGGCAGACGAGCAGGATATGTAAGAAAGACGGTAAATAAAGCACAAGACGTGAACTGGTTTGACACAGTGGGGAAGAAGGAGAATACAGCCGCGGAAGAGGCAGAACAAAACAAGAAGAAAATCCTTCCCAGGCTAACCGCTAACGAGCCCCCAGGGTCACAATATCAACTTCATGCTAGACAGGGCGACGTTCGGGCGAGTCATGGCCCCCTGTGGAGCCGACGGGGGTCGGCAGTCAAAAGGAGGCAAAGGCAATGCCGTGAGCAGCCTGGACCGCCTGGGCCCGTGGGCCGTTAGCAGGGCCTGGCAGGGGGTCTTGGTTTCTCACAAGGGCCAAGAGCGGGACAGTGCAGCGCTGCACTGACTGTTTGTAGGGGAACGCTTTGGGGGCTTCCAGGGCCACCGTGCTAGGATCTATACTTTCAGCATATACCGCCGGGGCGGATTTCCCCTTGAACCTCTGCTCGAGCCGCTGAGGCTCAAGCAGGACATATCACGGTACTCTTGACAGTTTACCCCGTCCGGAACCACACCTGGCTGCATTTATAACACAGCCAAAGTACAGCACATACCCTCATTCACACATGACACTGCTGGCGCCAGAGAGCGAGCGATCGTCATTCCACGAAAGATGGTGCTGGCTGGCTGGCAGGCTGGCTGGCTGGCAGAAATGTGAGCCATGGTGGGAAAAAGCAAAGCTAGTGAAACATGTCCAGGGGTCGGCACTGACAGCTTGATACCCGTGCTGGCAGCATGGAGGAGCAGAGGACGCTAGAGACCCAGCAGAGCCGCGCTAGAAGCAGCCCCCTGCTCCACTAGCTTAGCGGCCGAGTGGACGTTCTAGGTCTCGCCCTCGCGTTTTTTCACAGGCCTCTGGGCCAAGCCTGAGAGGCTGCGTCTGAGCCTGCTGGGCCGGAGACTCCAGGCGCTTCTTTGCCATCAGCGCCCGTAGTATCGGCCTGCCTGCCTGTCTCTCCAGTGCTCATCCCAAGAATCTCACTGCCTCACTGCCTCACCACCTCTTTTCCCGCCATCCCCTGACACTTTTTCCCCTCGACAACCACCGCGCCCTCGATCCAGCGGCTCGCCTCTTTTCGCCCACCCGCCGTTTTTATTGTTTCCCCTCCTCCTGTTTCTTTTCTTCCAGTCCCTCCTTTGATCTCTCGGCTCTTCCCGACCCAGCCTGGCGGCGAGCAACCACCCAAAGACAATCCATTGTGCTCCCCGCCGCCGTCAGCCTGCCTCACGCACAAAGAACAGGCAGCCAGCTAGCCAGCGACACACGAGACGAAACGAGACGACATCGGCCCTACGACGCTCTCCCACCACACACACCGCACCGATCCTGATCCGCGCCGGCTGACCACGGGACCTCGACTCGCACGGCAGACCGCATGTCTACCCTCGCAGCCTCCCGACCAGCCTTGTTCGTGCCAACCCACGTCGTCTCCCAGCAGACCAGCAAGCTTCGACACGCTGCTTGCTCGTCTCTCTAGCAGCACGCTCTCGCGCCATTTGGCCAAGCCAAGCTCGGCTCGCTTTGAGTTTGGCGTGGTGTAGCAGCCAACGGCGAAATCAGCGAACCAAAAGCCAACACGGGCACCAAGGACGGTTCCTACAGCTACACAACAAACACATACACTCTCACATACACGCATCCTCTTTCTCTCTCTCTCCCTCTCTCGCCTTTTCGCACTCTGGGCTGAACCTTGCCTCTTGGTTGCTGGCCTCGGAACTGGTCTGTTCTAGGTCTTGGCAACAAGCACGCGAGGCTGTCACATCGTATGCCTCGCGCCTCGTCCGCAAAGCGTCAGCAGGGAGCGGCTAGCAATCGCGAGATTCGACATGACAATGGGCTTGTAGGCCCTGCAAAGCGCACCGTCAGCAAGAAAAAGAGCAAGAACGAGATTGGTCTCGATGGCAGCTCCAGGACCACCGCCAGTCCCAGCTCTGCTCCCACCAACTCGCAACAGCAGCTGCAGCAACAGCAATCTCATGACCAGCCTCTGTCGTCTCCCGAAAGCGCCGCTCCCCTGCCGCCTCCATCCCCCTTGCCCTCCGTCCCAAGTGCTTCTCTGGCTGACGGCAACGGGCACGTGAATGGTTACGCAAAGCACAACAACAACTCCACCACCCACGACGACGACATCATGTCTGCAGCCAATCCCACCAGGCGCCCGTCTCTGGCCGCCTACTCCGAGACTTCCTCATTCGAGTCCGTCTCGGTCGCAGCTAACCTCCAGGCCGTTGCCGCCGCCACGACACCCACCGAGGAGTTCCACCGCCGCATCGATGTAAATGCCGCCAAGAACAACAACGTTCACCGCGACACGGGCCCTCTCGACCTGGCCTTCTCCGTCCTCCGATCCTGTCCGCTGCATGACACCATCGCCATCCTAATCATCCTCATGCAGCTGTCTCCTTTCGCTCTCTCCAGCATCTACACCCTTTTTACTCTTCTGACCTTTGTTCCGCCTCCCACCACCAATTCCGGCCTGAGCGTCACTGAGATCTTCGATGGCTTTGGCGCCCCGAATTTGTGGACCCTCGTGGGGCTGGACGTCTTCTTCCTCATCGTCTTTGCGTTCATGCCGCTCCAGGACCTGATACTCGAGTTTGCACAGGTGGTGGTCGCCATGACCTTGGGAGGTGGCGCAAGCTCAAGAGGAGGAACCACACACAATATCTTTTTATGCGTTGGCATTGTTTTGTTGGGCCACTTTGGCCAAAATCAGGTGCTCGCCCGGTATTCTTCGAATTTCAGACACCTTTTGGGCACTTCATGGGGCTCGCCGGATGCGGACGACCCCCTGGAGCACGGACCGAGCGCCTACGAGCGCAAGGTGCCGAGGGGTTTGTTTCGAAGCGTCCTAGCGATTCACATCCTTGTTCAGGGCCTCGTGCGTTATGTCAGAGATTGGTATCTGCGGCGCGAAAAACGCGATTTGCTCTCCCAGAGCCAACTGGATCCGGAAGCCGCCAAGACACCGACTCTGGCGGTGGATGCAGCACTGGAAGGTGGGTTGACGCCCACAGATACGGATCCCAACAGGCAGGCCACGAGCTCTACAGCGTCTACCAAGAAAAGAAGAAAACAAAGTCATCAAGTACGCATTCGACAGCCGCTCTGGGCGGCTTTGGCAAGCACCAAGATTGTCATGGTCAAAGAATATGAATTATCGCAAGCAACACAAGAGTCTGCGGGTTCCAACGCAACCGACATCCACAACCTCGGAAACGCGCCGTTTTACACGCAAGCTGGGCAGATCTGGATCGCCTACGTTGGCTGCGACGAGTTCTGCTTTAATACAAGCCACTTTCTCGATCCGCCACCTACCCAGGACCCCCAGGACGAGAGCAACGGACGAGGTTCCTCATACATTGACAAGTCCAAACCATTTTTTGTCAGGGTCAACAATGCCATCTGGCAGCCGACACGTATCAATGCAGTGGAAAATGGCGAGGAGGACGGTGCCGTTGGGACCAAGTGGACAGGCGACATCTATGGGCTGACGCCAATGTCAAATTATGAGTGCGAGTTCGTGAGCACTCGCACGGGCGAAGTCATCTTCTCAACCAGCATCCGAACTATACCAGCCAAGACCAAGGACACGGATACCGCAAAGACCGGAGCTCCACGCACGCAGTACCGACACGAGTCTCCAGCCACCACCCTGAGGACTTCGATTGCCGGCTTGGAGGCCAAGCTCAGCGATGAAAAGGCCAAGCTCAAGTCCTCGAGAAAGGAAAACCATCGCAAGACCAATGGGGTCAAGAAGGACATTGACAGACTAACATCCCAGGTACAGTCGGCCGGTGGTTCTGATGACCGGCTGCGACAAAAGGTTGCGCAAAACACGACACAGCAGAAGCAGGCGGAGCAGGCCACCGAGGACCTACAGACCCAGCTCAAGGAGCTACAGACGATTCCAGAAGATGTCCTGTCTGGCTATCGCGCCAAGCAGACCCGCTACAACTCCGAAAAGGGTCACTTTGATGAGGCCCGCACAGCATTTAAGCGCTTCAACTCGACCATGGAGAAGGAAACCAAGGGCCTGGATGACGAGCAGACGAGTCTCAGCGCGAAGCGAAACAAGATAGCAGCCCGTCTTGCCAAGGTTGACGGTGAGCATGCTCGTATAACAGATGCGAATGCCCGCGGCCTGGACGAAGCCGAGCGTCGCCGGCAGGAAATCGCCAACTTTGAAGGAGAAATGGCTCGCAGGGAGAAGGAGTACGCCCATCGAGCGGCTGTCTCGTATGCACGGAATCAGGATAAGCAGCAGGAAGCAGGCAATCTCTCTGCCATGCTCGACAGCGTCTTGAAAACCTTCAAGCAGCCCGATTACCCAGCGTACTACGAGCGTCAAGAGCCCAGCGTCTTCAACATTCCTGTTGCCGCAGCATCGCAGTGGCCGCAGTATGCGCAGAACCCTTTGTGGTCACCCTCGCCTCCTGCGACTCTTCCACCCTCGACCCTCGGTGGTACCGCTCCCGTCAATCCGTTGTATACGCAATCCGCCTTTCCGCAGTACCAGGCCTCTGGCGGCCCTCAGCCACGCCACAAGTCCCGTGGACGCTCTTCCTCAATGCTTAGCGACATCTCGGGCTTCACGCAGTCGACCAATGAGGACGACGAAGGTGGCAATAGCGGTGCCTCCAAGAATGCCAGCTGCGGAAATCTCAACGCAGCCAGCGTGCTTGGCGCCATTGGCAGCGGCAGCTCCATCAACGTCAACGCCCCGCCGTTTCTCCCACCTGGTGCGCCACAGCCGCATTCTGGTCATGCGAGTCCCTTTGCGCAGTACTCGAAGCCCATTGGTGGTGGTATGCGAAACCCGCCCGGGTTTCCGCCGTTCCCCCAACGTGGCATTGTGCGCAAGGGCTCTGGCTATGGCTACGGATTTGCATCTGGCGGTTCCGGTTCTGGTTCTGGCGGTAGTATGCACAGCGGAAGCGGAAGCAGCCAAGGTAGCAACAAGGATCCCGCGAGTCCCGTCTGAATGGTGTTTGCGAGCTGTTCTGCTGTCCTGCCGATGCACGTTGCCTCACGATCGGACTGTGGGCTGTTCTCTGTTCCTGGCCGAGTCTTGCATCCTCGCTTCAGTCTTACTTGATTGGCTCGCGAAGCTTGGTCAATCGTGTGGACTCGTCTGGATTGACAGGGTGGTCAGATTCTGTCTGGTCAGTTCACCTGCTGGCCTGTCTTCTGCTGTTTCAATGAGAAAACCTTGATTTTCCCAGCCTGGAAATATGGCTCACGGTTGTGTGCTGTCAATCAGCTAGTCAGGTCCAAGGGTCAAAAAGGTTGTTTCGTGTCTATGGTAGATGTGGTGGGATTCTCATGTCAGCCTGGCTTGGCTTGCGGTATCCATGTTGTCTTGTGTTTGTGTCTGTGGTTGTGGTTACACACCTTAGGTACATACTCAGCTGCAGGGTCTGGGTGCAGAGCGATACGTAGTAATTGTTGTCGAATGCCTCATACGTGATGAGACGTAAAAAAAAAAGTTTTTCTTTTTTGTGCTTTCTGATCTGTAGTGCTTGGAATGTCTGATTTGCTGTGACGTAAAGTGATGGATCTGGATGTTTGATGACGTGAGGGTGTGTAGATGTGTAGATGTGCAAGTGAAGTGGTACGAAGCGATGGTCATGATTCCAAGTAGACTTTTGATAACGCATGTAAAAAGGTCGTAAGCGTACGGTCGCAAGCGAATCAGCTCTCGACCGTATTACGGTACTTGAGGCCGTGGTGATGCGACGTCTGTGAACAGAGTGAAAGCGTAGAATTCACCTTCAAACATAAACACCGTATCCACACCATTGCCGATATACCTTTTTGCCAATGACATATATATATGAGTTGCTTCTTTGCAAGCATTCCTCCGCCCTTGTTTGACTGTTGGCTTCAACTTGCCAGGCTCGGTTTCCATGTCATTCATTACCTTGACCACGGTAGGTAAGTGCGTCGCGAAGTAACGAATAGCATGGAGAGCAGAATCACCAGACGCCATGTCGATCTTCATGTCATAATCACCATGGGAGATCTACGTGCTTGATTGATTAACTGATTGGGCTTGATGAGGCTGGAGGCGGAAAGAAGGCGTTTGGATGAAGTGGATGAGGAAGGGAAATAGATATGATGATTTCTCGGGGCCGCTGGTGACTGACTACCTGCGCCTCGAGCAGAAGTGAATTATTGAAGTGATTACGAAATATTTCTTCTCTATTCTCATTCTCGTTTTTCTGGTCTAGTCAGAGAAAGAAAAATCTGCTTCTCTTCTGTCCTTTGAAATTCATACCGCTATGCAAAAACAACAACAACAACAACGCTCGAGGGAGCAAGAACAAAGACCACCAGTGCGCCAAAACGTTCTTGAAAGCAATCTTGAACATCAAGAAACCCATATACTACCCATGAATCAAAGCAAAACCAAATCGAAACTAAACGAACAAGCACCAAGCACTTTTCACTTCTTTCCGCCCTTTGCGGCGCGCTTCGCAGGCCGCACGCGGAACAAGTAATACGTCGCAACCGCCACAAAGATGTTAAAAACCACATATGCCCACATAATGCCAAAATTCCGCCACCGCTCGCTGTAGTAGATGTTGCTCCCCGCAAGGTAGGTATCCGCCGAGCTGATCGAGCAGTACCGACACGCACTCGTGTCATTCGGGTTCTGCAGCGTGCCGACCGCGGCCGGGCTCTCGAGGAACGCGGCAAAATACGCTCCGCATGTCTCGCCCGCGGGTGGGTTCATGGTGGATGTCTCGGCGGACGAGCACGTCACGGCACGGTCGTGGATCATGGTCGAGACCATGCCGGAGATCCAGTAGGTGAAGGGGCTGAGGCGGTACATGAAGATCCAGAAGCCGGGGAGGGCGACGGGGGTCTGTAGCACGCCGCAGAACATGATGCTGAGGAGGAAGAGGAGGGTGACGACTGCGCCGGCGGTGGTGGCGTCGGGGACAGCGGCGACGGTCATGTGAGCAAAGGTGCTGGCGTAGATGTAGAGCATGCAGCAAAAGAGCAGGACGAGGACCTGGCGCTCGCCGGACTGGCTGGTGCCAACGACGGGGTAGTAGAAGCAGGCCCAGGTGGCGATGCCGGCGAGGATCTGGTAGGGGAGCTCGACGACGATGTTGGCTATGACGAAGGCTTTCCAGCTGTAGGCTTTGGAGGGTCGCTCGCGGACTTCGTAGAGGGAGCGCTGGGTGACGAACAGGGGGTGGACTTGCTGCACGACCGAGGAGAAGAGCGTGGTCACACCAAAGACGGCAAAGATGATGTTACGCATGCCAGCAATAGAGTTGCCGCCGCCGTAGAAGGAGAAACCGATGAAGAGACCTGCGACAATACCGAGAGCCAGCTTGGAGAAAAGATAGGACGGCATGCGCCAGTATTGCTGGAAGACGCGGACCGTGACAGATTTCAGCTGCTGGGAAAACGGCATGGCGAATTCATCGTGGTTGCTGCTGCCCTCACCAAGGTCTTGGTCCTGTCGCTCGTTCTGGATGCGGCTGATCTCGTGTTCGACACCCTTGCGCTCGGTGCTTTCTTGCCAGTCCTGGAACCAGTCGCGGTCTTTGGCGTTGCCAATCTCGAGCATGTACTCGGCTGGGTTTTCAGAGTCCTCGCACTTTCTGGCGCCTCGAGACTCAAAATAGTCCAGCAGAGTGCGCGAGTTCTTGCCAATCTCGCCGAAATAGACAGTCTTGCCGCCTTTGGCCAAAAAGAGGAGCCGGTCGAACTCTTGGAAGAGGATGGCGCTGGGCTGATGGATTGTGCAGAGCACGGCTTGGCCAGCATCAGCAAGCTTGCGCAAAAAGGACACAATCGCCCAAGAACTCTGCGAGTCGAGACCACTGGTGGGCTCGTCGAGGAACAAGAGCAGCTTGGGCTTCGCTGCAAGCTCAACGCCAATGGTGAGTAGTTTGCGCTGCTCGACGTTCAGACCTTCGCCGGGGCTGCCCACAACAGCGTCGGCAAAGTCGCTCATGTCGAGCATCTGGATGACTTCCTCGACGAACTGGTACTTTTCCTGCTTGCTAACGGTCTTTGGCTGACGGAGCATGGCGCTGAAGCGCAGGCTTTCACGGACAGTGGCCGTGCCAAGGTGAAGATCTGTAAGTGAAAGTTAGTCGATGAAAAACAAAACCAAGAAACCGGATGAAGGATACTGCTTACCTTGCTGCTGAACATAGCCTGTCTTGCGCTGAAAGCTTTCGTCCAGAGGCTTGCCACTTACAAGCATGTCGCCAGTAATAACACCCATAGTCGTCCGCTGGGCCAGTACATCAAGAAGTGTCGTCTTGCCTGCACCACTGACACCCATGAGCGCCGTAAGGGTACCAGGCTTAACCCATCCCGAGACATGGTCCAATAGGCGTCGCGGCTCGCCCTTTATCTGAATGTCATAGACGACGTCTTTCCACGTGAAGATGTCCTTTTGTGGCACCAATGCGCCAACTGACGCGTCGTTGTTGGCCGACGAGCCTGTCACAGGGCCCTGGGACGATGAAGAGATTTGCTTCTCTTCGTCATTTGGGCTGTTTGCATCCTGCAAGTGAGCTGGCACGTGGCCGCGTTGAAAGACCAAGAACTCGGCAGTGCTGCCTGCGCCAGAGCTCAGCTCAGTGCAGACGGCGTAAAACAGGGTGAAGAAGATGAGGAAAGCAAAAAGGATACCCAGATTGCGCCAAGCATGGCTCCAGTAGTAGCTGTAGTTGGTGTTTATGTAGGAATCACCATTGACAGTGGAGCGTCCAGCAACGGCACCAACAGCGTCGCAGATCCACGAGTCACCCTGCAGTGGCGTGTAGGGTGGCAGGATGCTGGAACAAATGAATTCGCGGCCGTGGAACTCGTTGCCAATCAGAATCTCGAATGCGTAGTACAGCGGGTTAAGCCAGCGAAGCCAGCCAAACCAGTCCACCATTTGCGGGACGGCAACCATGAAACCAGTGTAGAGAGTCAGGGCCAAGATCATGACACCAGCAAGGGACATGGCCTGAGACGATGTCTTGGTTATGGCTCCGAGCGTGCGGAAGATGCCGCCCATCACAAAGGTACTCATGTAGGTGATGAGGAAGAAGAGGAAGAAAGCACCGGCTTCGCGTCGAAGGCATGCCATGAAGTAGAGCACAATGTTGAAGACGGCAGCAGTAATGAACTTGACTGGAATATCGGCCACGATGCCAGCCAAGGCCTCGGTAGCGGGGTGGTAGAAAGCATATGAGGCATGCTTTTCCACAATAGGTCGTTGAGCGTACAAGTTGTTGATTTCTGAGATGGCAGTCAGTCCGTTTGAGAGAATAGCAATGTACAATGCAGAACCCTTTGCGGCCATGCCGGCGGTGGCGTTCATGTTGACCGGATCATAAAAGATGGATCCAATAATGAGTGAGAGAACCAGCTGCATGCCCGCATTGACGACTGTAGACGCCTTGTCGCCCCAAATCCGCTGGTATGCTCTCTTGGTGTTGAGAGCAATCTGCTGCGGAATTGTGACTGTGTATGCGGAGCCTGGGCGCGCGTGCTTAGACTGGCGCTGTCTCCTGTGCTCGCGAAACTCACTCAAGGCCTGGTCCTTCTTGGGGCCACCTTGCTGGGACGATTCGTCCTCGGACAGCTCCGGAGCACCTTGAATGTAGGCCTGCATCTCTCTCTGCAGTGTGGCATACTCTGGAGACTCGTGCCAATACTTGGCAAAGTCATCAGGTGTCACGGGCACTCGGTGCTCCATACCTTTGCGAGCTTTGCGCTCTCCAGGATTGGTGACGGAAGTAAGGAAGTCACCCGTCGTCTGGCGTTGTGGACAGTACCAGCCCTGCCTTTCAAAAAAAAGCTTTGGCTGCAGAGGCTCTGCCAAAGAAGATCTGTCTGCCCTCATAAAGGACGACAGCCTTGTCGAAGAGGTCGTAGATGGCTTGGCTGGCTTGGTAGATGGCCACAGCATTCGTAGCGCCAGCAACATCGGAGGCCAGTCGAAGAGACTCGACAAACCGAAGGGCGGTCGCTGCGTCAAGGCCTCGTGTGCTGTACGAAAAGAAAAGAAGGATTGTCAGCATATGGCTCAAGGCAAGTGGCTTCAAAGAAAAGAGGTTTTGCTATAGAAAGACTTTTATGTTCCAGCTGTGAGACTGAAAACGTACCTGTTGTCCCATGCAGTGAACGGCGATCCAGCAAGAATCATCTCTGCAATACTGACTCGCTTCCTCTCACCTCCCGAGACACCTCGAACAAAGTCGTCGCCAACTTTTGTGTTGTAGGTGTGGCTCAGACCACAAATAGCCATGGCCACGCGAGCCTGAAGCTTGCAGTACTCTGTGTGTGACATGCCAGAGATGGCCTCTCTTCTGGTACGCACAGCGGCAGCAAATTCGAGTGTCTGGCCGACAGTGAGGTGAGGAAAATGCTTGTCAACTTCCTGGTTGTAGATAAGTTCTCCTTTAAATTCTTTGGCCATTTGCTTGCTGGGGATACCGCTGAAGCTGATGTCGGATGTATCGTCCACGTTGAGCCCTTGCAACTCGCCACACAATGTCTTGAGAAAGGTGCTGCAACCAGATCCAGGACGCCCCAATACAATCAAAAGCTCTCCACTCCTGAGAAGCCCATCAAAACTGTGGAGGATTTTGCGTGGCGTCTTCGAACGAGAGTTGAGCAATTCGACCGGCCTGAGGGGCGTAGAAAGGGCCGAGCCGACAGTTTCTTGCAACTGCAGCGCAGATCCCGTTCCGGCCACAGTCACGTCCTTGAACAGCACGTCGAGGCGCATTGGCTTGATGCCTTCAATTTCGAGTTGTGCGAGATAGTGTCGAAGCCATTTGGAGGCGTCAAAGCTTGGGCTGTCAGGCTGGAGGGTTGAGTCTGTCGTGTCATACTTGAAGACTTGGGCTGTGGCTCCAGCTGCGTGTGTGGCTGTGCTTTCTCGCCTCGACAACGCTGTGGCTATCCTCCGCATCTCCTGGGTGTCTGCTTCGTTCATCATGTCGGCGTGGTGGTTAGCGTGGCTACCGTTGACCGTTTCTGTCTCCCAGCCATGGCTGTGTGGCTCGTCACTATCCTCGCTTAAGGAGCCAGGCGTCAGCGGTCGCTCGACCTCGTGGCCTCTCAGTTGCGGTGTGACTTCTTGGGTGTGTTGGTTTTGTTCCCAAGGAAATTCTTCACTCGTTGCTATTATTTGTGCGTCTCGTGTTTCGTGATGTGGTATGGTCTCCATGACTGCTGTATTGAAGGCTGTCTTCTCAATGAGACGAGCCAATTGCTTTTTCCTAGATCAGTTTTTGTTGTTGTTATTATTATTATTATTGTTGTTGTTGATGATGTTGTTGTTGTTGAATTCGTGAAATGATCAACAAGATATCAAATTTGACCAGAAAGAAGCCAAGCCGCTTTTCTTATATCTCAAGTAGCAACATTCCCATATTACCAATGCTAGGAGCCCCAATGACATAGGCGGCTCCTCGAGTACACACAAATCTAGCCCTCATATTAGTCAACGACTATGTTGCGGCTCTGGTCTTCGGTTTCTACGTCGGACCCCGTCACTTGATCCGCTGGGTGCGCGTCCGCGACCACGGAGGAATGGTTAGCCTCCCGTTGCGCCAAGGCACCCAGCACGGGCTGCAGGTGTCGCGGATTGGCCGATGCGCCAGTATATGCTTGTTGCAGAGCGCAGTCGGTAGTTGTATTGGCCCGAATATAGGGGTCTAGCAGAACAAAAAGACGGGTGCTCAAGGTGATCCGGATTACCGGCTACTGACATCGCATTCTCGGAGTCTTAGCCGAGCCCGCATTCCCCGGATGCGTCGTCTGCTTGATGGCACCGCCTCAACAATTTACAAGGAGTAACCAGGTCATGTTGAAGTAGCGGCTCCGCTTCTATTCCAGAACAGGGCGGGAGGCAGAAGCCAGTTGATCCATGGGCAATGTTCGACGTAGATGGTGGCGGAATTGTTGAGCACAAAGACTGTTTGTGTAAGGCCAAATAGAGGAAGAAATCCTCTTGCCAGATTCTGACCTAGCAATTGTTGCTACAATGTCCAAGTGATGAGCACTTTGCCAAGAGATCATAGCTGGTGTGGAAACATTAACTTTCTTCAGGCCTTCTTCAGATTGTGTCAGTGGCTTGTTCGACGCGGTCGAGACCTCTTGGCACAAACAACAATATGTCATTTCTTGATAATGTCCAGATTGGAAAACCAAATCTGTTGCATCCTCAAGCCCGGACTTTCGACTTGGCCAGGTCCCGACACCACGGAGACGGAAATTGCCCTGGAAGGATTCACTTACTTGAATGAACCGCTGACCATTCGGAAGCGCAGCCGCGAATTATAGGGCTGATTGAGTAAGATCTCTTCCTAGAGGACGCATATTTCCTTAGCCCTGGAAGACGCCTCTGTTCACGGAGGCAAGGTGACAAAGGTGACAAAGCGCTCCGTACTAGAAGAAGAAGCAGGAGCACGCACGAACTTGTGCGGCAATCACCTTGCGAGGACTGACAGACTGGCTCCTCGGTAATTGACGATTTCCAAGATCACAAGATGCATGTTAATCCTTGACCTCTTGATCTCAATTGAGGCGAAAAGCTCAAAGACAACACTCCATCGCTGCAACGCTGACCCTGTCTCATACTTTTTCATTTCCTTGAACTAGACCACGGTAGTCTCTGAGCACCTGCTTGGGATACCATGGATATATAGTTCCGTAGTTCCGATGTTATCACTCCACTTCCACTCAGCGGAGTAAGGAAGGGAGGGTGCCATCGCGAAGACTTGATGTCCCAGAAGCCGACGCAGTACTGTTTTCGGTCGATTGCTCCCTTGGTCGAATGCCCGAGCATCTCAAGAGGCCTCTAGCTCGGCGGGGGTCTCCTGAAAGTACTCCATATTCAGCTGGCTCATTAAAGGCTGTTGTGATGGCGGGAGACTGCGTTAGAGTGACGGAAACGTGCCTGTTCGAAGATGGAAATCTCTGTGAAGCTGTTGCTCGTTCGAACCTCGTACGCGTAGAAAACAGGTGCTGGCGTGATCTCGGATACTCCACGAAGTGCCTCGCCTTGGAGATAAGTGCCGTAGCATCCTCATGGAACGCTCATTTCTTGATGGATTGTAAGAGCACAAGCGCATCGTTCCAGCAACCAGACTTGGACATGCTTGGTCTGGCGGTGTACTTGCTGCAATAGCCCGCCCACATACCACTGCTTTTAGCCAGCATCCAAAGTGATCGGTCAGATCCGCCATGCAGTCACGACAGCCGTTTGGCTGTGCAGGTACCCAGCCAGCAAAGGGAGCCGTCCAGCCGGCCTAGTTCGAACAGCCTGCCAAGTGCTCTGTCAGTCACGCTTGTTGTACCAACGGCGAAAGATGGGACTCTGAAGGGTACTTGGAATTTTACCAGACGTGATTCCTGCCCGGGGGTCGCAGGAAGAAGCTCAACACGTCTAATGCCTCGAAAGATTTCTTTCCACTCGAATCGAATATGCCAGACTGATTCGCGTCGTCCGCAGAGCCTCTTCACCGATATTTGGGCGTCGTAGCTGAGATCTGCGGCTCCAATGTCAAATCTTACCAATAACGACGTTGGTGACTGCACATGTGGCCAGGGCGAGAGACAGGAGCCCAACCCACGACACAGACCGTAACCCCAACCCTTGCTCTCCAAGCATCACCTCGCCCTGGCACAGCTCGTCCAAACCCTAACCCCAACGATATTCTATATTATTCCCCCTCTTATGCTAGGCCAGCCTCAATTGTTCTCGATTTGACAGCAATATTGCATGATGCTCCCTTTTTCTCAGTTCCTGCTTCTTCCGTGTGACTTTCATCGCTTCTTGACAGCATCTGCGCACCATTCGAGTATCAATCACTCATTGAGTAAGACTGCGCCCATACCAATTCACAACATGGCTTAATCGAGCTGCATGCTGATGCCACTGTTGGCTCGACGCCGATGCTACCTAATTTCCACTCGAAGCAGACACCATCCCCTTGAACTCACAAGTACCGCTGAGCTGACAAGCCGTCACACTTGGGCTTTTGTGAGTCAAGTGATTAGACGCAAAGATTGGCGCTGACTGGATCATGCTACAGATGGATTCTCTGAAATACGGAGCCTCAAGACTCAAGATGGTGTCTTTGGGGTAGCACAGCTGATATCCAGCTTCAAGAGCTCCGTTACATAGACCCGTGGGCATGCAAAAAGGGGCATTGCTGCCCTGTGGTCGGGCTACATTGTAGCAAATGGATCATGCCGTTGCCCCGAAGTCACACAGGCTAGACGATATTCTGGCGAGGTCCACGTCGCCTAGATACCAAACCAGATGCTCGGACAGTCATCATCAGCAACCTCAAATATCTCAGTTCCTACAGCCTCGATTGCTGCATCTCCTGGATATTGTGGTAGCCTCATCTGCGCATCTCGGCCAAGGGAGTTGTCTCTCTCGACTTCAGTCACGGCTTGGAGCTGGATTATGAATACAGCGAACAACAAGCGGAGCCTCCAGTCTGTTCTGATTCTGTCGAGCCCGATGCCATCGACTGACCATACCACTAAGCGCAAAGGGCTTCTGAGTATTATCCTGGCAGCTGGTGTTGGGCTGGGTTACTGAAAGTGTGTTACACGGAATCCGCCGGTGTGACCACATGATCCAATCATTGTTGCCCGCCCTCTTTTGCGACCTCTCGACTGCGTCCAGACTGCCTCGACAAAGCCTGGCTGCTCGCGGCTACAGCCGTCGTCCGACAGCGTCCCAAGCAGTCGTACGCATTTCCACAGTGCCTCAAGAGTCAAGTGCGCCATCGACTAATTGCAGTTCTTCCTAAACAGACTCAGTACTTTTGTCCGCACAATTGTGGTTCTGCGCAAAACCTTCGCAAGTAACCAACTTTTGTCCTGGAGTCTGTAACAGCATGCATAGAGACATGCATCTTTTGCAGGTCTCAGCAGCTGTGCTGCACATCAGCGGATCCTCTGCGTGTAACGCGAGCCTGCTTCGGCCCCTGGTAGCACCACTCGTTGCTTTACACCCGCCAATCGCCGCCTTGTGCAGATGTGACGGTCATGCAAGACTACCAACTTCAAGCCGAGAATGATGGTCCTGATCTCACACACAAATTCGCGAGCTTCTTGTCATGCTGAGAGAGAGGCACTCTCTCCGACACAGCACATGTGGCCACAGGGCAGCTCATGTGCTGACAGTCGTGTTCCCACCCAAAGTGCAAGAGAGAGCCGCCAGTCTTGGTCGGGACTTTTGTCAACCTGCTTGGCCTCTAAACTCAGCCAACCGAGTCGTATTGCCGACAGTAATCGTAAGCAGAGAAAAGAGATTCTGACTTGTCAAGCAGTCTGATTGTACAACCCACCTCAAGAGTCTCTTCAGCAATGCTACATATCGTCTCAGGCTGCAGCCCAAGTCAACTCCAAATTCACTCAACACAAGCACGCCAATGAGACCGAACTCGACTGCGCCGTCTTGCGAAAGCGTAAGAACAGCTTCTTTACCTTTGCTTTCTACAACAGTGACGTGGCTGGTCATCCACTGTGCACTCATGAAAGAACTGTCCGAGAGCTACCGGCTCCACCACGATCTCTGCGATTAAGTTATCCTTCTCACAACTTAGCGACCTCGAGGCCTTTTGTGCGGGACCGGATCGGCCACGTTGACGAGAGGCCACGGAAGGATTGAGCCAGCGTCCCATCCGACGAACAAGCCTGACCACCAACCGAGCAACCTTATCTCAGCCTGGCAAGACAGTCCACGAAGCAATCTGTGCAAGAACAGCCTGCAGGTTGTTTTACTGATTGAAAAGCGGGAAACAGTTTCCCCGTGGCTGTCTACAATGCCATGCGAATCTCGGCCGTTCTTCGCTAAAAGTTTGTGGTAAGCACCGCGTGCGGCTCAATCTGTGGCTAGTTTTGCCCATAGAGAACTGATTCTCGACCGTCTGTTGCAAAAAGTTCTCGAAAGCAATCATCATCTTCACGTTGCGGAATATGAGCGTGGCTCCTGGAAATGATACCTGGATATGTTGCACCAACGTCAACGCAGACGAACCTTGTTGCCTTCTCTAGGACGATGCTCCTACATGACCAAGCCTCAAACATTCCCTTATTCGGCATTCTGAACCGTGGCGACCTGCTACTTCTCTTGACGCCAGTGGTCTTCCCTCTCCACGTTGGTTCTAGTCGGGATCCTTTTGAGCCGCTTGGAAAGGCATTGGCAAAGCACCACCCTTGGGTCCGTCACGTTCCCTACACAGCCAGAGGCGGGATCACCAGCACACACGTTGGGTTCATCAAACGAGCAAGGATTGTAGTCTTTGTGATATGCGGCCCACCCAGTCCAGGCCAGCCTTCCCAGGTTGAGATGTCCAATCTTGTCCAAGGCATTGGCGAGCGCCGTCCACATATAGTCGTCACATGCTGCGAAATTCGAGACTTGGATGGCAAGATCACCTCTTCTCCCACCGTTCTTCAACTCTCAGGCTATTCGTCTCGCGAACTCGAGGCTGGTGCCGATATTCTCTTCCACGGGCAGCCCGAGCAGTCACCAGCGCCAACGTTGAACTTATCAACGACTCGCCAAATTTTGGATCCCACAACATCAACACCACCGCCGCCGCCGCCAACAAGCTGGAAAGTCACTGCATGGAACCAGGCGAGAGATGTGCCCGATATTTATGAGCTCTGGAACGAATGTATGCCCCCTCAATTTAAGCTCCGCCAGGCCAGCCTTCTACAGGTCCTGCAACGAGATGGCTATGCAAACCATTACATCGTCCGCCAAGCTGGGACGAATCGAATCCTGGGCTTCTGTGCCACCTATATCACCTATCTCGACAGCAAGGGCGATGTACTTGTCGGCTCCATAGCCACACTTCTCGTGCGGACATCCCACCAATGTCAGGGGATTGGTAGCCGGCTTCACGAGGAAGCCATGCGGGGCTTCAAGAAAACACGAGGTGTTTCCCGCCTGCAATTAGGCAGTACTTTCCCTCGAATTTTCTACGGCTTGCCGACTGATCACCCCGCCGAAGCGTGGTTTAAACGTCGCGGCTGGCGGATGGACGGTTCTGTACCTGGCGCTGGGCAAGAGACAAATGACTGGCTGCTGGCTTTCAACGACTGGCCTACTGGAAACTACCCGTCCCTTGGCGTTTCTTTCAAGCCTTGCGGATTTGGTGATTTCGAACGGGTCTTGGAAGTTGCGGAGCAGGTGGCAAGTCAGAACAACCATATGGGTTGGTACGATCAGTACGCCAAGCTCGCCGACTCAATGGCCATGAGCGATATTGTGATTGGCGTGCGCGGTGACGAGATTGTGGCTACGGCTATTACATACACAATGCACTCGGATAACCCGACTGCGAGCGACATTCCCTGGGCTGGCTTGATTTCAGACGACACTGGAGGTGTCACGTGCATCTGTATCACTGGTAAGTTGCGACAAGATCTTTGATTTCGACCGGTATCTGTTGGTCAACTAACTGGTGGTGTGCACAGATCTTGCCAACAGAGACACTCTGATGGTACGGCTACTGGATACATGCGTACAAACACTTAGACAACAAGGCAAAAATCGGATGTATATTGATGCTGTCAAAGGTGGTGAAGCGGGTTTTCCATCAATAGGTAATAACAGCCACAACAAGATTTCCAAATCATCCTCTGCCATGTATCGTCTAGAATTGTTTCATTGATCCTAATACTGACCTTTTCTTGACCACAGGCTTCCAGAAGTGGGCGACCTATAGAGATGTCTGGATGGATGTCTGACTGGAACGAACAGATGGGTGAATACAATCCTTAAAACAGCTCCGGTCCTCAGGGGCTTTCTCCAATACATTGACGTTGAAAGGTTTCACAATCCTTTCTGAACTGTCCAACCCAAGAATCCACGCTTCCCTTGACGTTTCCATTTTGCGCTATACACATCAGCAAAATTTGGCTGGCAACCTCGAATCAACGTCCCAAATAAGCAACTTGTTGATCTTCTGGAGCCCGTCAACGTACCAGCATAGTCACATCGCACACCTCCTATGCTACTGTTTGACACAGGTCCTCGGCCAGTCTATACAGGCCGGATGTTTTTCTCCCAATTCCAAACTTGTCAATTGCCTGCTCATCAAGCTAGTGCTCGATTGAATACTACGCGCATACCATGCCGCGTGCGTCAACTAGGTCGCGCCAATCTCACCTGCTTCACATGATCACGATTGCATCACCACCAGGCACCGACATGCTTGAGTTGACCACCTTCTTAACCGAGCACATATCCAGCCAGCCATCATCCATCCATGCGTCTGACATGACATGATACGCTGAGTACTGGAGAAGCAAGCACGCAGTCATACTGCAATTCATACTACATACATGATAACCCATACACCTCAGGAAGCGAAAGAAAGCCAAAAAATCCTTCCATGCCTCGGCTGACAGTCCGCATATGTACGTATATC
Source organism: Coniella lustricola (assembly GCA_003019895.1). Lineage (NCBI taxonomy): Eukaryota > Fungi > Ascomycota > Sordariomycetes > Diaporthales > Schizoparmaceae > Coniella > Coniella lustricola. The sequence goes on from KZ678461.1 coordinate 60,123, forward strand.
CAACCATACCTCCTCAATACTAGTTGCAAGCCTATGCAGTGCAGTACAGTGCAGACTCGAAGGATCTTGATCCCAGTTCAGCACGCACTGCTGGGATCAATTGATCGGTTTTCTGAACGGACTTGCTTTCCGTATCTCTTTTGTTTCGCTGCTCGCTTGCTTCCCTGCTTCCATCCATCTGTGTGTTTGAGTTCTCTAGTCTAGGTTTGGAAGATTCTTCAATAGATCATGCCATGATTGCGAGACGGTTCTTGTCGCTCCACCTCAACACCAACGCTCCATTCATCTGATATACTCGCACCCTCGCAGACTACTGCCCAAGTAGAAATGTAGAAGTATGGGGGCCAAACAGTAACCTGGATTATACTACTGTGTGTGTACTCGCAGGATCGTGTTGCGCGGTACCCAATGCCCTGTCGGGGTGGAGAAGAGTTGTTGCTTCGAAGCAAGAGGTTGGAGTGATAGTAAGCGTTACCTGCAGGTCTGGACACTGTTGGCTCTCTAGCTGCTTCTGGACAAATTTCATCTGGCGATCATGTGGATTGTATATGTGACTATTTGATAAGTATGGGTCGGGAGATGTGCCTGCTCTTGGGTTGGGCCGTACTTCATCCTGAACATGATCAAATGGTAATTTATTCAACTCATAAGGAACGCATTATGCAAACATCATGGCAACAACGACACTAGCTCCAGATGTGAATTTGGTTTCTTGTGCAATCTCAGAGTATACCCAAGCACTTCAGCCGTTCACCAAACCTTGACTTCTGTAACACCAATTCAGAAATTCAAGCTGTGTAACGTTCCTCGTGTGTCTTGACACACAGACCGACTCTCGTTCCTGCTCACCGTCAAGTCCGCAAAGTAGTTGAGTAAGCACATCTCCTGATATCGCCTACAGGACTGTTGCGGCGTACAAGGTATTCAGGTACTACGGCTCGTTTTTGTATAATATGATACTACGGCTCGTAAGGTTGATGTATTCACACAAGCGAGTGGGCGGCGCGAACAGCAAGCACACACACGCACCCACGCACAGAGCCATGTGGTCTTTTTCCACAGAGTCGGTGTGTAACTAAATTTGACATTACCGAAACGTTACTCACGAACCTATTTCACCATCAAGTCAAAATAACCCCCATTTTGTCTTCGGTATTTCAGTCTGTACATTTTGAACTATCTACCAAGACAAAAATCTTGACTTTGTAAACCCAACTTGTCATCGACGTTGTAGCAAGTGCATCACATAATAAATATAACCCCAAAAGGTCAAGAACATGACAATAGCATAATCAAAAGTTTCAAATGAGGCTGTTTAGACGTAGCGGTGTATGAAGTGAACAATGAGGATTGAGCAAAGTGCAAGGAACGGCCGCTCAGAGAGTGTTGGTGTTACTGTGAAATGGCGGCGAATCTTCCATTATTCCCTCTGTGTTAGTGTTCATGTTTGTCAGACAAGTGACCTTCCGACCTTGTCTTATTAAGGCCACATGCATAGATGTGCTGATGGCGTACGATGATTTAAAGACCTCTGTAAGTAGATGTTTGAAGGGGGTATCGTATCTGGCCAACTAATAAAATCACTTCACTACATAAGACGCAACTCCTAGTACAACTACCAAAACAATATGTGTTCCATAAGATGCTGCATTAAAGAAGACTACAAACTTACCGTCAAAGCACACAAACCAAAAAAGTGCGTAACCCACAAAATTATCATTGATTCGATCAAGATACGACGCACCTCGTAATGAGTTCACATCACTAGGAAACAGATACACACACATATATACAAATTCAATATCAAAAGATCAAGCTGATCAACGCGTCAACCAACCGGTCAAGAGTCTTAGTACCTGTTTGCGATGAAAGCCCAGCCGCCGGCCAGGCAGCAGAATTGTTTCCAATAACCACTTACATACATTACGTAGAATGGTCGTTTCCCCGACTGTTGATTCATCTTGATGTATAGTTCAAAAGTCCCGCTGTGTCTGAACGCCAAGCAAAGCAGAGCACGCCGTACATGCTTACATATATGCTTTTGCTCAACCTGCCACCTACCTGTCCAGAGATAGATCTAAGCAGATTTGTACTTATTCCGTGTTCTGTTAGCATATCATTTAGCGAGCACGTCAAACATTCTAAATCTCTGGCAACTCTTTCTGCATACTTGATTGGCCTGGCAGTGTGCCTGCTCAAGAAGGTAAGTAGGTGTATAAGTAAGCAAGGTATTTTTCTGCTTAGATATTACTTGATGATGTTGTGTGTAATCGCCATATGGATGTAACAAATGAAAAAGGACGAGTCTGGACCGTGGCGTAGCCAAGGAGGCGAACGAGTCTACACAAGCTTTGGCTGGCTCTAGGAATGTTACCTGTGATTTAAGAGATGCAGAATTGGACAACGAAGATACGTGAAATCGTAGAATCCGCTGGTTAGCTACACACAGTCTCTGCCTCACGAGGCCAGGAAAGCAATAGAGACCAGATCAGGTCAAATATCATTCATTGGGTTTAAAAAACCAGATAAACTTTTGTGGTATTGCTTTTGGATCAGATAACCGGCCGAGTCTTAGCCCAAGCCCCAAACTCCAACTTGGTAATACACGATTTAAAAAGACACAATTTGGAAAATGCAATCGACCCTTCCCTTACTCTCCTTGAAGCATATGTCAAACGAAAAATATTCTTCTAGTCCTCCTTTTTGTCCTTCCTCTATATGACCTTCTCCTCCTCTTCCTCCTCCTCTTCCTCCTCCTCTTTCTTCTCCATGCTTTCCATTAAGTAGTGTATAATGAGTAAAAAGGAACTATGTTCAGAGAAATGAAGATCAAGAATCGATCAAGCCCACTTCGAAAAATCTAGGCTTTCCACAAGATAATCCAAATTACTGGGCGGCATATTGACCTCCGTGTCGGCCGTCGAAGTGCTCATGACAGAACTGCGATGGCTTTGTGAATTCGGCTCGCTAGTCGACGTCAAAAAGGTCGCAACTGACGCACGGCGCATGGTGCCCAGCGACGATATGGTGCTGTCTCTGATGCCACTGGGCGGGCGACTGTCGGCCTGCGCCGAGGGTGAGTGGCCTGTTTGTTGCTGCGCAGTGGCGAGCGCGCTGCTCAGTGTCATGGGCGGAGGAGCTGCCGTCAGGCCTGAGGCGGGCGTGGTGGGGGCGTTGGTAGACGGCGGACTGAACAAGGACGAGGTGGTCATGCCGTGTGGGAAATATCGCTCGCGTAACCGAGTGATTTCTCTGAGACGGCTGCGCCAGGATGAGGGGTACTCGCCAAGCTCCCTGTTGGCCCAGACGACTGAGAAGACCGAGGCGTTGAGTGCAAGAAGTCTGACAAAGTCTGGCAGAGCTTTCAGATCCACCATCTTTGTGGCAGCGCATGGTGAGATCTCGGGGAATCCTTCTTTGCTCATGACCTGAACCTTGAAGAACGGTGCATACATGCTCGGATCAATATAGCCTGCATCTCCATTTTCTCCATCAAATTCATTTTCTCCGTGCTCGCTTGTTCTTCTGTGTCCTTTCAAAGCGTTCTCGCGTGATGCCACGAATGAAGCTCGCGACTCGGGCGTGATGACAATGTAGACGTAGTTGAATTCTGAAGGAAAGGTCTCAAAGTTGAACGGCAGGCCAGAGTCATTGAAGACAATGTTGACAAAGTCGTTTCCAATATGCTTCTTCTTGTTGATGCACTGTGGATCATGGTCGAGATGGGTGGGCATCTGCGTGATGACATGGAAGACGATTTCGGTGAGTCGGTCCCTCCAACAGAAAGTATACTGCCCATCGGTATCGTACTCCCGGTCCAGACCTTGCGTGTTGAAATCAGCTCCCTTCAGCTTTGTGAGAGTTCCGATTCCATTCAGAAACTCGACGTAGTCAGCACTTCCGGAGACGTTTTGGAGGATGTCCGATTCATTGGTTTGATTCTCGCCAATGTAGATGATTCCAACTTTGTGTCCATCGACAGGAGAAATGCGGTCAAAAATTTTGATGCTCCTCCCTACTGCCTCGTCATCTGGAAGAGGCAGAGGACGAAGGGCCGGCTCAAGACTTTGCGGTATGGACGACAAGAGATGGACAAGAAGATGACTTGGTAGAGCACCGTCTGTTGCTACGGAACCTCTAGTGCTGCCACCACGGCCAAAGAACTCTACCTGATGAGCTGGAGGAGGCCGGACGTTGTGACGAATGGTGTAAAAAGAAGTGCCTGACGGCTGTCTCTTGGTAAGCTGAACCCATGGTGTGGATTTGTGTTGCTTGATGGATATCAGGCTATTGGCAATGATCCAGCGTTTCTCGGTGTAGTCGGAACTTTTGAGATCAGAAAACCAGGAGCTCTCGACAGACTCATCTGCATCGGCGTAGGCCACTCTTTGCATGAAGTCCATGGTAATAAGAGCTTGCTCGTCGGAAATGAGACCGCCGTCTGGGCCTTGGAAAAGCCGCTTTGCGATCCAGCCCACGTGCTTTGCTCGGTCACTCAACCGCAACGCCAAGAACCAGAAGATGATGACATGATACGCAAGTGCATACACATATTGAGGCAAGTCGTCGCTCGTTGTGGGCTGGCCAAGCATGTCATAATCGTGAGTTGTATGGATCGTGGCGGCCACGGCATCGCCCGAGTAGCTGTTGCGGGCGTTGCGCTTCTTGTCACGCACTGTATCCAAATATCTAAAACACATGCCAAAGATGATGCGGAACTCGTCGTCAATAAAATTGCTGTACAGCGCTGGCAGCCTGGCAAGACCGGCCAAGAACTCAAGAATATGCACTGCAACATAGGGTTGCGTAATCACCGTAGACATCTTTTGCAGGATTGTGACAAGTGCCTTTGTAGTAGCAAGTGGCATTTCGTGGCAGCAGATGGTCAAGGCATGAATGCATGTCTTGGCCGTAGAATGTCCGATGCCCTGTAGAAAGGTGCGTACCAAGTCGTCGTCTTCCGGCTTTTGAAAGTGCTGATGGTAACTCATAATTGTCGTCAGCGACTGGAAGATGCAGATGTTGACCTCGGGTCGGCGTAGGCCGGTAGCTGGTGGAGGATCCTGGAAGAGATTGTGCTTGCTCTGCTCACACAAAATTCGGCGAGCATCCAGAATCTGAGGGATGGCGTCTTTAAATAGAGCGTGATTGCTCAGTTGCGATGGCATGTGGACGAGACAGAAGCTGTACACCTCCCAATCGCATCCCGAGGTAAGGTTGTGGAGTATAGCATCGAGCCATGCCGTTATACGAAGATCACCGGTGAGTGACATGCCTTTTTCAAATTTCTCTTCGTTGTCCAGGTCATCAACGTCGACAATGTCGACGCTATCGTCACTGGCAGCCTGCTCCTCGTCTTGTTGTTGCTGCTGCTGCTGCATTTCGTTTTGGTCCACGTGTGAGAAGAGTACCGGACTAGCACTTGCAGATGGGGCTTCTGGTAGCGCATCTGAATCGGGTAAAGACCACAGCTGATGATACCTGGAAGCACTGACTTTGGTTGCAATGCTAGCTGTGCGGCTCGGCACCAAACGTTCCTGTCCGGTTGAACTGAATGAAAGGCCCCTCGTAGTCCGAGTGGGCAATCCATGGTCACCTTTGGATCGATGGGTGGCCGCAGCTTCTTCTGCAAGCTTTCTAGCCAAGGAAGCCTCTGTTCGGTGAAGTACACCAGCTAAGCCCTCCGACTCGGTGAAAACAGTGAGGTAAATGCGATTCGCCCAGTCGGCCCTGAGTCGGAACAGCATTTTCATGGCGGTCAAGCGGGCATCTGTCGACCGTGCACCTTTGGCAGTATCGACCAGTAGGTTAAATGTGGTGCTCGCTTTGCGACCATCTAGATTCATTGTCTTCATGAATAGATGCACATAGCCTCTCGTTACCACGTCAGCAGGGCTCTGACCAGTAGTGGAGTCCTCCAGTGTGCCAGATGGTTCGGGAGGAGCCAACGGGGACAGCAGTTGCTCGCTTGTGATGACACCGTTGAGTCTGTGAAGGATGTATTCGAATAGTGTCAACTCGGCAGCTGCGGCAACAGAAACCACAAAGGAGACAGTCTCTTGGAGAACGACAGTGTTGGTCTCCTCGGCGATCCCAGACAGGATTTGCTCCACAATATTCGGTACGCACTCTTCCTCGAGTTCGTCACCTAGAAGTTCGACTAGGTCATATACTTCAGTCACGCTCTGAAGGGCTTGTACTCGCACGGGGGTTGAGCGATCACCATCACCATAAAAGGAGTTCAAGACTAGCGATAGGTTGCTTTCCCAATCCAGATCCGAAGGGTAGCAGCACCGGAACTCTTTGAAATGATTCAGCACAAGGGCTACCGTTGAGTCAGGCAGAACATGCGGAATCCGAGTGAGAAAGGCGATGCATTCTTGCTTCTGAATGAACTCAAAGTCGGACTTTTGAAACAAGGCCTCTAGCCTCCGTAATAGATTGTTGAGCTCCTCCATGATAACGTCGCCTCTTTTGATGGAAGTCCGCGAGAAACTTGACCTTGGACGCGAGAGATCAGTGTCATAAGACAATCGGCCCACACACTTCTCGGCTACGGCCAGGATGATAGTCCAGTCCTCGTCAGCAAGGAGAGGGTTCAGATTCTGTTCACCATCGTCGAACAGAGTGTTGATGAGCCTCAAGGTGGATCCAGCAATGCGCCTCGAGTTCGACTGATCGACAACATTACTGCATCCGTCTATCAAAAGCGCCAGTGGCACCGTAGGGTAGCCTTTTTCAGCTGATTTCCAGATTAACTTTTGGAGGACACTCAGCGCGCCTCTAACTGCCCTGGTGGCCTCGGTCGCATCCTGGGCTTTCCGTGGATAGTCTCTGAGTAGACCGAGCAGTACTCGGACAGTTGCCTGGCCATTGTGCGACTTGAGTAAATTGGACAGAGTGTGCCAAGAAGTCTTTTGCAGACTATCCACTAGACAGTAGATTGAGCTCAAAATCTCCACGCAACGACTCAACGTCCGCTTGGGTACGGATCCGAATGTGATGATAGCATCAATGACTTCGATGCAAGAGGTCAAGTCTTCTTCGGCAGTGGTTTTCATGCAAATATCCAAGAGCGTATCGATAAGTCTTGCAATTACATCGTCGTCAGCAACCCGGAAGTTGAACTTCAGGACTTCAATAATGAAGGCAACCAAAAGTGCAAGAAGCTTATCCTCGGCCGTTGACGTAACGGAGGGAGCTATAGAGGACGTCTTGGATGTTTTCTTATCACGCAGCGCCAGTCGTCGCCTCAGCTTTGCAGCATTGTACGCATCGGCAAGCCACGTTGTCAAAAGCGGGATAATGTCGTAGTCGAACCCGGAAATGTTGCGACCATGATTGGTCAAGTCGACAAGAGTCGCCAACCGCAGATTCAAGTCGTCAGTATTCGCAGGCGCGGCAATTGTCTGAAAGTACTCTTTGCGCTCGATATCGGTGGTGGATGGATTCTTGACACATTCTGCCATAAGTTCCCAGCCAGCGACGCGCATGCTGCTCGGTCTCGATGATTCTACCAAATCTTTTGCTGCGTCCCAGATTTGCAAGACAGGTGCAAGCGGATAGTCGGACAACGTCAGGCGGAGAGATTCGGCGGCGGCGACACGCTCGCTCAGCGATCCGGTCTTCAGCTTATCGAGCCATTCGTTGTGATGGGGAGCCACGCCTGTGGCGGCCAGCGAAGCCGTGTTGACTCGTTCGGAGGAGAGTTGCGCTGACACGGAAGCCGTGGATGAGGAGGGCACTGGGGGAGCCTTGGAGGTCTTGGAGCCGCTGGTCAAGCCCTTGAAGACGCTGGCAAATGCGCTGGTGGTCTTGGTTTCGGAGGACGAGGACGCTTCTACTGGAATAGACGATATGGCGTCTCGGTCGGGGGGCTGACCCTCGGGGCCGTCGAAGCCCAGAGATGCTATGCGACGCAGCATGTCGACTGACTAGGATGCCATGGAACGTTCAAGCGCAGGAGGAAGGCCACGGAAGGGGACTGAGAGGGTTTGACAATCAGAGACAGTCTTTAATGGCAGCGATGGTGATAGGAACGCTCACAGAAAGGGAGTCCCGGTGTTGCGCACATCCGCCTCGATCACCTCGAAATGGGAGGGCTAAGCAGCCTGGGTTGTCCAGGTCGCCAGAGCCGCCATCAAGGTGCAAGTATGCTAGGAAACTGGCTGTTAATGGTGGTGGTGGTGGTGGTAGGCTGGAGTGGCGGCGCACACAAGCACGACGAGGCTGAAGAAGAGTCTCTGGCAATCGAGGCCACTTCAATATGCAAGGGGATGAGTGGACAACGCGCAAGATTGGTTCTGGATCCAAGGCAAGAAAGATGCTGTTCCAAGATATTATCAGATGGGCTTGGAAGCGGCCCCAGCTTTTTGATTCGCTTGCTGCCTCGGCTGCTGATCTGCACGGGCAGACTGGCTCGAGTTCTGATGAGTGCCAATCTAGGTGCGGTGCAAGTGTTGAAGCAGCAGTGTGTGGGTTTGGGAGCGAGGCCTTAATCAAATGACGACAGTAAGTCTCGAGATTCCAAGATGATGCACCTTGAAGTTTGCCAGGCGGCGGAAAAGGCCTGATGGGCAGGTGGCAGGGGAAAGAAAGATGCAGTAGCATCACCAGAACAGGCCTACTGTAGGGAGCCAGAGGCCTAAGCAGTTGCCCCGAGTGTCCCAGCTGAGCCAAAAACCCTTGCAGGCCCATCCCTGCTATTTCCGATTGTAGCCGCTTGTGGCCTTTCTTGCGCGTGCTGATTTATCTGATAAGCCACCTGCACATTCTGATAGCAAAGTTACTATCTGTATAAAGGTCTTTTTCAGACAAATCTGATTCAGCGACCTCTGCCTGGGTTATGGTGGTCTGGATGCTGGTTTCCCAGCAGTTTGGCTCATCCAAAGGCTGCCTTTTTTGGTGACAGCACGTCTCAATTAGGTTCTTGCGGCTTATTTTCTAAGATGAAAGTTGAGGCCCTTAAGGCCACTAGCAGCTAGGTTGCTAGGCTGCTAATTCAGCTGCTTTGGGGAGCTGAAGCTCTGACTCGCGGGTGCTTGTAGCGCCTGTAGTTGATGCCTTGCTCCCTGCGCACTTTGCATAGCTGCTTAGGCGGGGCTTGCTGAGGCCTTCCAGAGCCCCTCTTTCCCCACACTTGATGATGACTGAAGGCTTGTAGGGCCTCCTGCCAGGGCCTGCTTGGACGGCTGCCCACCCAGCCCACCGAGCTCACTGACTCCAGGGCCGCCTAGCAACCATGCAGCAACAGCTTGCATCAGTCAATTGATATTCGTTTACTTTCGCGTGCGGTAACGTCAGGCCTAGAAATTTCCAGGCACTTCGCATCATCATCATCATCAACAACATCGCAAACACGCTCCACACAACCCACCCTCTCATCCAACTCGTCCAACCCACGCACTCCAGCTGCAGTTCCTGACTTGTCCTCCCTCTCGGACCGTTCCTACTGCAAGTCAACATGGCAGCGGACATCCAGAACATTGCCCAGCTGCTGGATGCGACCCTGGATCCACAGCAGCATCGCAAAGGTATGTTCGCTCGCCCGTCCTTGCATCAGGCTGCCAACATTGGATCAACTGACTGTGGTGTTTTTCATAGCCGAAAACCTCCTCAAGCAAGAAGAGAAGAAGCCTCAGTACTCTCTCCAGCTCCTCAAGATTGTCGCCGAACAGAATCTCGCGATCAAGACCCGCCTCTCCGCCGCCCTTGCCTTCAAGAACTTTGTTCGCCTTAACTATGTGGTACGCATCAGGACTCTGCAAACATACGCCAAAAAGAATGATGGCTGTACGAATTAAGCACGGTGCTGACAAAATCTGCAACACAGAACGAAGATGGCCAACATAAGCTTCCGGCAGAGGAGGTTGCAACGATCAAGCAAGAGCTTGTTGGACTCATGATCACTTCGCCATCAAACATTCAGAGCCAGCTCGGCGAAGCCATCAGCGTCATAGCCGACTCAGATTTCTGGACGCGATGGGATACATTGATACAGGTCAGCAGAATGTGTGTGTTTGGCCTTCAGTACGAGCTCAATTAACTGACTTCTCTTTTCCGCAGGACCTTGTTAGCCGAGTCTCTCCCACCGATTACAAAGTCAACAATGGAGTATTGGAGGTCGCACATTCCATATTCGTGCGCTGGCGACCATTATTTCAGTCCAACGATTTGTACGCCGAAATCAATCACGTTGTGCAGCACTTTGGTCCAGCCTACGTCGAGTTGCTGCGCATTACAGATCAGCAAATAGACGCCAACAAGGCCAATGCGGCGGCGCTGAAAGGCTGGTTCGAGACGATGAGTTTGATGATCAGGATACTGTACGATCTTACTTGCCACGACTTGCCACCAGTAATCGAGAGCAGTCTCCCGTACATTTTCGGCTTGCTGGACAAGTACTTGTCGTATGCAAACTCGGCATTCGACGACGACGAGGATGAAGCATCACCTTTGGAGAATGTCAAGGCAGACATATGCGAAGCATTGACCCTGTTTTCGACCAAGTACGATGAAGATTTCACACCCTATTGCGAACGCTTCATCACATCCGTGTGGAACTTGTTGTCGACCGTTGGCCCCGAGAGAAAGTACGATCTCCTTGTAAGCAAAGCTCTGCAGTTCCTTACCGCAGTTACTGGATCCAAGCATGCCGCTGTTTTCAACAACGAGAATACCCTCGGTCAAATTGTGGAAAAAGTTATTCTGCCAAACGTCACACTCCGCGAATCGGATATTGAAATGTTCGAAGACGAGCCGATCGAATTTATCCGGAGGGACCTCGAAGGTTCGGACACGGACTCTAGAAGACGCGCCGCGACCGACTTCTTGCGAAAGCTACTGGAGACGTTCGAGATCCTCGTTACCCAAGTCGTTTTCAAGTACATTGATCATTACTTGACAGCAGGCCAGAAAGACTGGAAGGCAAAGGACACGGCGGTCTACCTCTACCTGGCCATCGCCGCCAAGGGAGCCGTCACCGCGGCGCAGGGTGTCAAGACTGTCAATCCACATGTCAATGTTGTCGAGTTCTTCCAAAATCACATTGCTGCCGATCTCTTGAACGACTCGGGCGTGGAGCCCATCTCTAAGGTTGACGCTATCAAATACCTGCACAACTTCCGCAGTCAGCTCACCCGAGAGCAATGGCAAGCTGCCTTTCAACCCCTTATCAAGAACATGGCGTCTAACAACTACGTCGTGTATACATATGCTGCCATTGCAGTGGAAAGAGTGCTCTTTTTGACAAACGACCAAGGCGAGCACATGTTCACGAGAACAGACATTGAGCCGTTTGCAAATGACTTGCTCAACCACTTGTTCAACCTCGTCGAAAAGGACAAGGCACCAACCAAGATGCAAGAGAACGAATTCTTGATGCGTTGTATCATGCGGGTCCTGATTGTGCTCAAGCAAGGCGTTCAGCCAATCCTGGATGGGGTATTGAACCATCTCATCAACATTATTGGCGTAATCAAGGCGAACCCTAGCAACCCTCGCTTTTACTACTATTTATTTGAGGCTATGGGGGCCTTGGTGAGATACTCTGATGCCTCGCAAGAGGCCAAGCTGCAGGAGCGTTTGTGGGAGCCCTTCTCCTACATCCTGAGCCAGGACGTTTCAGGTGAGTTTGAATACTATACGCGTGTCTCATGAAATCATGTCGATCTATCAAGCTGATTCTCGCAACCCGAAAAGAATTTGCGCCCTATGCTTTCCAGATTCTGGCTGCTCTGCTCGAGGCCACTCCTTCAAATGACCTGCCCGCCAACTACGGCACACTACTTCCTCATATTCTTGCACCTGCCGTCTGGGAAACGAGGGGAAATGTTCCTGGTTGCGCAAGGTTCCTGTCAGCGATTGTGCCAAAAGCCAAGCGAGCAATTCTGGAGAATAGGCAACTGGAACAAGTGCTAGGAGTCTTTCAAGGATTGTTGGCCCTCAAGAAGACCGAACAGAATGCCTTTGATATTCTCGAGTCTGTTGTTGTGGCATTTGATGGGTATGTCATCCGTTGCCGGAGTTTGTCTGTTCCGAGTCTCAGCTAATTTATGTCGACAGAACAACCTTGAACCAATGGTTCCCTACCATCCTGCAGCTGACCCTTGCCAAGCTGCAGACTCAGCCTTCCGACTCGTATAAGCAGCGCTTTGTCCGCTTCTACCATTTGGTGGCAGCTCGAACTGACCATGGTTTGGGGGCGGATTTCTTCATCAAACATGTAGAAAGCCTACAGGCCAAGATGTTTCCCGCCATCTATCAGACCATCATTCTCAAGACGACAGGCTCGCTGGCTCGCCCTGTTGACAGAAAGATTGGTGTGATATCTTACACCAAGACTCTCTGCGAATCCAAGGAGTTCGCCATGACATATGGCAACAAGGGCTGGGGATGGACAGCAAACGGCCTGCTGGAGCTCCTGAAGAATCCTCCCAAGGTTGCGGCCGGATTTGGCGACGAGATTGTGACGGAAGCTGATGTCGACGATATTGGATTTGGACTGGGCTACACGCCACTCAACACGTGCAAACGAGCACCCCACGACGACTTTCCCGAGATCACCGACGTCCAGGTCTGGGTCAGCGAGTACATGAAAAAGACCAATGCGGTGACCAACGGTATGATTCTCCAGTTTGTCTCACAAAAACTTTCACCAGAGAGCCAGCAGGCGTTGGCTCCGTACTTGCAGTGAGAGCATTTCGATCAGCGTATGGGCATTGGTGGTAGGAATGGCGTTGAAAGGTTTTAAAAACGACTGGTCATGGCAAGAACGGGAAATGGAATAATAATGAAGCAACGACTCCCAGGAGGTAGATATTCCCCCCTTGCAACATTGATTTATGGTGTCGGTCGTGTATTTCCTGTCATCGACTACACATAGAGAAGCATACCCCCGTGTATCCAGGCGAATCTAAAGGACCAAACAGGTGACCAGTTGTTGAGGGATTGATTCGGTATTGATGCTAGCGTGGTTGTTCTTGTTGTACCTTGATGATTTCGGCAATGGTCTTTACACAAATCTGCATTGCAGCAAAGGTACGCCATTCTTATCTATGTTCTTGACGTACGGTCGGACGGTCTGCAACATATTGTGTATACATGTGAGGCGTATTATACATGTATACAAACGTACAACGTCCGATATGCTTGATCAATTCGAGGAGGGTGGAGCATCATGAGGGTACTTTCGGTGAGTGGACCTCCAGCCTCATGCTCACCGTGTGAAGCAACAAACTATTGGCTTTGACCTTGCTCACTACGGGCCGCCGTCTCTGATTGTTTCATTGTCACCCTCACCTTACAAATGACGGCAAGCTGGCAACCTTCAAGCTGCATGAATGATTGTGGTTTCAGTTTCTGTGCCCGCCAAAGGTTCCTTGCACCTTTGCGCGCGGGTTTGTTGACGCCAGCCGTCCCACGAAAGAGGATATACTAAGGCACGGTGTAACATGCGACAGCCCCAGCGATCCTGCTTGCGCTTGGCAGCCCAGCCAAGTGGACCCCAAGCAATTAGTGCTTAGCGACAGGCGTTGAATATGCCCAAACGAGGAGTGCTGATGCTACCACAGCATGCCGTCTGTCCAGGGATCCGAATCCTTCACCAGCAACCATGGCAACGGCATGCTATGATTAGGTACTCGCGGATGCGCTTGGGGCCATGATTCCCCAGTTTTCTCACTGCTGTGCAATTAAAATCCGGGTCTTTTGAGAGCGTGTTCAGGATGCTGTGGAATGGGGTCAATGTTGAGTCGAGTCGAGGCCGAGAGTGTCTGAGTCTGTTGTGGTTGAGTGGGCTATGGGTGGACTCTGCCCTTCTGTCTTTTACCTATTCTCTTCCCTCACACACCTCGCGACACCCTGCGCTAGATGTCATGTCGGTCTTGAATTTGCCCTCTTACACTCACCGAACGTGCCACCAGCTGTGAACTTGCCAATCTAGCAGCCTGAATCATGGAGCGGTTGCTGCTTGCAGCATGTGTGTCGGCGAGTATGGTACTGGGGCACGATGATGCACGCGCCCTGGATGCGCGACAAGCCGATGGCGCCGTCTCAGAGACGTACTTTCTCAGAAGAGCATACCACTCATGTAAGTCCCATCTTGCTTTGTATTCTTCGACAGTGTGGTCGTTGGTGGGGTGGATAGTGTCGACTGTGCTCAACACAGAGCATGACCGTACTGATATCTGGGTTGGGAAAATTACAGCTACGATAATAGGCACCAAACTCTACATTGATGGCGGCTTATACTCGTATTCGAGCGGCAGCGGTGTCGAGTACCAATACTCAGACACATTGCTGTACATTGATTTGGACAATGACTTCACTCCGGACACGGCCTCCATCGAGTCCATTTCCAAGCCCTCAGGTGCGCCCAACCTGGAATGGGGCGGCGTATGGACCAACGATGGCATCATGTACAGCGGCTTCGCGGGCCACTTCCCATCATTTGGCGACAAGGCATGGCAGGACGCCGGGCTCTGGTCCTTTGAGCCAAACAGCGACGGCACCGACGGCACATGGACGAACCTCAACAGCACCGCCACGTCTTCCATTAGCGACGGTCCACGGCCCTACCTGGGTTCCATCGCCAGCGGCAACGGCACGGGCTTCTTCCTCGGCGGTCTCAGGGATTATACCGCCAACGATACCTCAGTGCCTACGAGCGGCCTGCTCAGCTACGACTTTGCCTCCAACACCGTCTCTAACACTAGCGTAACGGGCATCGCCTCATCCGGCTTCACAAGCCACGGCCGCATGCACTACGTGCCCAATTTTGGCCCCGCCGGCGTCTTCATCTCAGCCGGAGGCCGCTACGAGGACCTCACAGGCGAGACCTACATGCAAAGCCTTGCCACAATCCAAATCTTCGACCCAGCCACGAAAACCTGGTACGAGCAAGCAACCACCGGCGACACGCCGCAGACCCGCGTAGAATTCTGTATGTCGGGCGCACCCAGCACTAACGACACGTACGAAATTGTCGTTTACGCCGGCTGGAACTACACGCTCGGCGACGACGCGATCCCCTGGGACGACCTGTACGTGCTCTCTCTGCCGGCGTTCCACTGGTTCCAGGCGTCGTACACGGCGCTGCATCCGCGACACGCGCTCACGTGCGAGCACCTGGGTGGCGGCCAGATTCTGGCGATTGGTGGGCTGGACACGACTCAATGGAGCGCGGACGAAGGCTTTTACACGCCCTTTGACACGGTTGATACGCACAGCCAGGGTCTGGCGGTGTTTGATTTGGGGTCCTTGAGCTGGACGGATGCGTACACGGCGAACCAGAGCGTGTATACCCAGTCGAGCACTGTGCAGTCATATTATGCGGATAATGACCGCATGGCGGATTTTACGGACTCGGCGCTGCAGGCGTTGTTTAGTGTGCAGAATTTCACGGCTGCTGCTACGTCTGCTGATGGGGATGGGAGTGCCACGGGATCGTCGGATGGTGCTGGGGCTTCGGGCACGGCTGCTTCTGGGTCCGGAAGCGGGGTGGCTAGTGGAAGCAGTAGTGGTACTACGTCTGTGGGTGCTATTGCTGGTGGAGTGGTGGGCGGTGTAGTTGCTGTTGCGATCGTGGGCGTGGTGCTCTTCTTTGTGCGCAAGAAGAGTGTAGCCAGCAAGCGATTGCAGGAGCGAAATGCACGGGAAAGCTCGCATTTGTCCGGTTCCACGGCGCCAAGTCCTGGTGGGATGATGGAAGGAGCAGGAGGAGCGGGAGCAGCAATCTCTAGCGGCGGTGGTGGTGCATACGGAGACGCTCGATTCAAAGGACCGTACTATGAGATGTCGGATAAGAATGTGGACGCGTTTGGGGGCCGCGTCGAAGCGCCTGATAATAAAGAGCTGGGTACGGTGGGTAGGGTCGAGGCACCCCTCGAGGCTCATGCGAGACAGCATCATGTGCCGTTGGTGGAGGCGGATGGGGGAAGGTTTAGAGCAGAGTTGCCGTGAGGTGATTTGATGTGCTTTTTGCGCGTGAGAGAGTCTTTTTGGTGACGTGTTTGTGTGTGTTTTGATATTATTCTATGCATTATGATCATTAGATGGGGTTGGAGTGGCAGTACTGCATTGCGAGGAATATTTCTAATCCTTCTTTGGGTTCAAAGAACCAGCAAAGAAGCGAAGGCGTGACAGGTTGAGAATCTGAGGAGCAGCAGGATGAGAAGTGCGATGATGGAGATCACATACGATAGACGGGCTCTTTCAAGATTTGAGATTCGGAGAATCTTCAAATGTTGTTTGGGATACTCATGTAATATATATAGAGAGAGAGAGAGAGAGAGAGAAGTTGGGGTGAGTAGTAATGTCTGGAATGTCATCAAGTCTAAGATCAAGCAAGATATTGGTTATCGTTGTTGGTGATGAGAAGCATTGATGGTACATGTGCAATCAAACCAGGTGCAAGATTGAGAATAGGATTTTATTTGCATATATACAGAAGAGTCTTGGTTAGACTGGTGGGTTTGTGGATTTGAGAGTAGTTTGTCTTGAGAGTATCACTATCAAAAGTCGAGCTTCCAAAATGGCTACTTGAAAAGAAGAAATTATGTTGAACCGCAACAAATATGAGAGTCCCAATCAATAAAACGCAAACCAAGGTTGTTGAAAGCCGCCCAATGCACGGTGGCCACCGCTCTCTGACCCCATTCGTCCATCTATCTGTGTGTATGCATGATGAACGACCCGCCGCAGTAGTCTCATGTCTTCCTGAGAGCCATATCTTTTTCCCCAACGCCATGTTAAATGCGCCATTCGTTCTTTGTAACCTTGGTCCTGTCCTGGTTTTCCCCCGGCGACTGGCAGGCATCGTTCTCCGTCAGAAAAAAAAAACCCCCTTGTATATGCTTTGTTGAAAAAAGACTTGTGCGTGCCGTGCGTCTGCTTTCGTGACTAAACCCGCTTGAGGTTCAGGTATCAATGTACCGGACCCTCCCGTCACATGGACAAGCAGCCTTCAGGCTTGAAGTCTCTCGTATAGCGCAACGAAGCCTCACTTATTGTCCTCGCGGTGCTCCAGACCATACCCCCCAAGCTGGGTGTTCCCCATGCCGTACGTCTTGCCCTCGGGCGCCCTCTTGTTCTGACTCCTCGGCCCTCTCAGCTTCAGATCCTCCTTCAACCAGCCGAGCACAATCTCGCCCAGCCTCGAATTACCCGACTCCTCCACCAGCTGCCCACCTTGCGCCTCCGCCTCCTCCTTCTTCTTCCTCTTGTCCTCATCCAGCTTCTGCAAAAACTGCCCGGTGGGGCCCCACTCCCGCACACTGCCCAAATGCATGTGCACAAGATGCGTCGGCCAGCCCGCCAGGTTATCCAGAATGTGCGTCGCATACACAATCGTGCACTCGCGCCCTTCCGTCTCCCGCTTCAGCCACGCCAGGAACTCTGCTCTCGACAGCACATCCAGGTCCACCGTGATCTCGTCCAGCAGCAGCACCGTCCAGGGCCGGATGAGGCCCATGGCCAGCTGCACGCGGCGGCGCTCGCCATCGCTGACCGCCGACATGCGCCACGCCGTGTCAATGTCCAGCACGTGGACGAGCTCGTCGCGGCGCGCCGGGAACGCGTCGCCGCCGACGGAGCGCAGGAGCTCCACGACCGAGATGTCGGTGCGCACGATCGGGTTGAGCACCCATTCCAGCCCCAGATAGGTCACGCCTTCCAGGCCGTCTTTGAAGGGGTCCACGCCCGAGATGGAGATGGTCGACGACGGCGCCAGCCGTTTGCCCGCCAGCAGCCGCAGGAGGGTCGTCTTGCCGGCGCCGTTGGCGCCGATCAGGCAGGTGCGGGAGCGCGAGGGCAGAGAAAGGCTTATGTTGGAGATGCCGAGGGAGGCATCGGCGAAGGAGTAGGTGAGGTTTGTGACCTCGATGGAGGGGGCGGCGGCTGCGGCCATGATGGGCAATGAGTGAGTGAGTGGTGGTGATGGGTGGTATGAAGATGAAAAGTCGATTGCGTGCTGTTCGGCAAGTTATTCTCGCTGGTGACTTGATCCTGGAGACCGGGCCCGACGTCAGGGTTCGGGTTGCGAGGCCGCTCTTGTTAGAATCCACCGACATCAAAGACACTCACTTCCGCTCTTGATCGTTTCTTTTCTCAACACATCACAGCAGAGTATTACCAATGTAGTAGCTTCTCTAGTTCTATTCATACACAGGATATCGATTTCCTCTTCAGATATCCTTTGCGCCGGACCACCGTCACAATCACGCCTCCACCATCCTGTAAATATTGTACAAAACTACCACCGCCCCAGTCATCATTGATCTCCTTCATTCCCAAAGGACAAATGCTTCATGCAAAACGCTGCCAGATACATCCTTATGCACTTCTTTCCCTTTATCTTCTTGCCGTTCCCGTTCCCAGCCCGAATGACAGTTTTGTGTCTTGTGTATATGCAGGTACGAATGCACACGTGGTATAAAAAAAAACGCCCCCAGCCCTCAACATGTATGCATCACCGTACAGTACACAGTGCTTGCTCCCTCTCAAGTAAACCTCATAGACAAGAGAGCCGAATTGACGCCGGAGATGAACTCAACAATGCAACCAGCCAACCACACACATGAGGGGGAAAAAAGAAAGAAAAGAAAGAAAGAAAAAAAAAAAGAAAAAGGAAAAAAAGAAGAGAAAGTAAAGGGCTCCACAAAGGAGGATGAAAATGTCCAGAAACAAAAAACACAGACAGTTCCCATAACACATGTCCTTGCTTTGCATGTCAGGAAATCAACACTGGAGACCGCATTAAGCCACCGTAACAAAAACAACAATAACATCAACATCAACATCAACATCAACATCAACCCTCGCAATGCCACTCGGCAAAGACACACCACTTGGCAATCCGATCCGCAAGCACGAGGCCCCTCCACACTCCACGCTCAGAGCACTTGATGATCGTCTCCCACGTGCCACCATCACTCGTCTCGTCCTCACGGCTTCCGATCCCACCAACACCAACCATGCTGCGCGCAGAGCTGCCAATCCCACCACCGCCGCGGCCTCGGTCTTCTTTCCTCATAAGTCGCAAGATCTTGCCGCTGGGGGTCTGAATCGCCAACTTGGCAGGCTTCTGAGGTCCACCACCTCCGCTCGCATTACTATATGAGCTGGGGTTCGAGGTAGCCGAGATGCTCAGCGCGGACGAGGGCCTCGCAAAAGGTACGGGACTAGCACTGCCATTTCCATTCGCGCCCGGCATTGCTGCTCCCTCGGGTGCACAAGAAGGATGCTGCCGCACAGCAAACACAAACGTGTTGTTCAGCGCCAGACGCTGGCACTGTGGCTGTGCCACATAGATGTCATGACGCTGTGCGTGCGGAGTGGGATGTCTCGTAACAAATTCATACACCGGGTTCTCGCCCGTGTGGATAATCGGAATCGCAAACGCCATGGGGTGTGGGATATCCTTCAGACTATGCATGAGCCCGCGCTTCCCCGCGTATATTTTGAGAATGCCGTGGCCTTCGTCGCCAGGAAGGAGCGCTTTCACAGTGTATCGCTTGACGCCATTGAACCATTCGCATTGTGCAAGGGCACGCTTCTTGACAACGTCGCCACTTTCGTAAAAGTCGCCGTCCATGTCTCGGCGCAGGGCGCGGGTTTCAACCTCGGCGGCTATCTCGACATCGGCAGGAACATTCAGCTTGATGTGTACCATTTCGAGGTCTTCAATGCGCACGAGTGAGGTGTTGTAGTCGATCATTTGGATGTTATTGAGAAAGTAGGCCGGACATGCGCAGGGAAGGTTGAGGAGGATCTCGGGGGCGACTGGTGGGCAAATGTGCTGCTGTTCGTGGTCCTCGGGCATGTGTGTCCAGCAGAGCTCTGTTGGGCGCGTCAGGAAATACCAGTAGTCGGCAGAGCCGCTGCCGGCACTCGAGTATAGCGAACGTTTGTGGTTTGACGGACTGGCAAGGCAGCAGTCCATCATGCGCCATTCGCCATCAATCAGCACAGCATTCCACCAGTGGTTGGGCCGCGGCAGCATGTTGGTCTCTGGGATCTCGCCAGGTGTCTTGAGATAGCCGCGAACAACCTCGCAGTGAAGACCCACGGCACTGCACATTTCCTCAACTAGCACGGCGTATTCCCGCGCACAGGCTCGTTTGTGCTGGATGATGCGGCGCGTATCAACGTCGACGCTGCCCTCGTAGTCCTCTTCCCAGCAAATGATCTCTGCTACCCAGGTAAAGATGGCTCGAAGCCGCTGGATGTCGCTGCGGTACGGTCTGCAGACGTAGGTTGTCGCCAAGGTAATAGCTGTCGTCATGGGAGCCAGACTCTTGATGAAGCGAGAATTCTTGTCGACATTTGCAAAATTGATGACTTGGTAGTCCGTCGGGTTGTGGATTGGGTTGCCGTCCATGCCCTCCTCGCCCTCGATGCTTCCGTACAATTCATCCACAGGGTCAAGTGCAGGGTAGTCAAGCATCAAACATCGGTCCCTGCGCTCATTCTTCTCGTTGCGGCTCAGCGTATTGGATCGGTTGACGTCGCGGCGGACCTGCACCCAATCCGTGCCAGATGCCAGGCCCAATTCACGAGCCGTGTCCCTGTTGCCAGGTGGGCTGAACAGTCCACTTCCCGGTCCCGATCCCATCATCATCATGGATCCCATGGAGCCCATTGCATTACCTCCCATGGTCGGTGGCATGGGTGAGGACTGCAGAGACTGCACCGAGCCTGTCCCGTTGGTTGAAATGCTACCTCGGCCGTTAGCAACACCCGTCTTGGCTGTATCCATGAGCTTCTTGAAAAAATTGCGCTTCTTGGGCGTGGGCGACGCAAGGCCTCCCAGAGCACCCATTGGATCCTCTGTGAAGCCGGCTTGAGACTTGGGTCGTGTAGCAGCGATTGCGTCTGAGGCGTGGCTGCTATGGTAGCTGATGCCGGTAAAGGGTGATTCTGGTCGGTCAAGGCCAAGATCGTGGGTTCCAATCGCACTTTGGGCCCGGTTCCGATTTTTGCGCGCCATACTTCCTGCGCTCGTTGCACTAATACCACCTGCCGATACGCCGCTCATCAGACTCCGATCCGTGCTCTGCGTCGCCGCGCTGCTATTGGTCTTGGATGACGCGCTCGTTGAGTTCGTCTTGGTGGTAAAAGTGCGACCCAACGCCTTGCTAATCTCGTATCCCGACCGCTTGCTGCGCAATCTGCGACTCTGGCCATCAGTACGAGCGTCCATGGATGATTTGGGTCTTTCAAACATCCGACCCTTGGGAGGCGGGGGCGGGGCTTCCTCGTCGTCGTCGTTGTCGTCGTCCATTTCATCATCTATTGGTAAGGCGCTCTGTGGGTGTGAGGGTCCGAGCCGTGTCTCCATGCGCTCCACATAAGTGCTCAACTCAGACTGACGGCCGTTTTGCTGCTCATAAGCTGTGACACCATGCGTCGTCGAGTGCTGCTGCTGAGAGAGGTGTAAAGAATCGGCGCTTGCTGTACCGTAGCCCGAGTCCCCGTGCAAGATGGCCAAAGATGTCTGGGGTCGTCGTCCGTCTCTCTGCTTTCTTCGCGACTTGTGTCCCACCAGGTCGAAGGACTCTGGTGACCATGGGTCCACTGGCGGCTCTGGAGATTCGGGCTCTGGTTCAGGTTCTGCCTCGCGCGACACGCCCAGAGCATCCAACTGCTCCATCACACCGTCCATGGCTTCTCTCAAGGGTGACGGGGTCAGATTGATACCAGAACCAGCGTGAGAAGGGGCAGGCGAATGGGTCCGGGGCGTGTGGTAGCCATTTTGTGAAGCGGGAGGGCGGTAAGGCTCGTAATCCACACTGCGTTCTTCGTAGGGCGCGCGCGGTGGATCTTGCCTGCTGAAGTCGCGCTGGAGGCGGCTGTCAAAGGAGCTGTGGGAGCCGCGGCGGTCGTCGGGAAAGTGCATCATCCTATTGTCATATGAAGGGTGAGAACCGAGTCGACTGTAGTCTTGCGGTATGCGAGAATCGTAGGACAAGTGCGAACCGTGCCTGCTGACATGATCTACATGTGGCCGTGGAGCGATCTGGCTGTCGTAGGAGAGGCTGGAGCCGTGCCTCGGGGTGACGGCCTGACGATGAGGAGGCGGTGGCGGCGGCGCATCCTCTGGGCCATCGAGAGAGGATCTATGGCGTTGCTGGTGAAGCTGGGAGTTGAAGGAGGGCGCAGGCGAAGGCATTCTGGAGCCGTGGCCATGGACATGGCCGTGCAGCTGGGGCGTGCGTATTCTGCCGAGATCGTCCTGGAGGCTGCGGTTGTGGGCAACGGGCACGGGAGTGGCCGCGGCAACGGGTGTGCGTGGTGGGCCGCGGGACGAATCTCTGGTGCGGACGGGGCTCTCGAGAAAGACCTCTGGCTGCTTGGCGGTGGTGTAGTGCGGAGCCTTTGCGTAGGCCTCAAACGGTTTGCGAAAGGTTCTCGATTTCTGCGGCGTACCTGGAGGCGGTGTGTTCTGGGGCGGCGGCATGGGACTGGTGGTTCTGCTCACGGGGCGAAAGTCGTCGGGCAGCACCTCGACAAAATTGGAGGGAAACAAGCCGACCATCCTCCTGTCACGGCGCAACCTGCCCATCCACCACGAGCCATCGCCAGCATTGAGGCATTCGATCAGCTCGCCTTCCATGAAACCCAGATCTCGCTTGGACTGTGAGAGGCGCGAAGAAAGCAGTTTGTCAGTCAGTCCGTCCGTCCGCCCGTCCGTCTTCCTCTCATGTCGGAAGCCAGGCTCCTGGGGGCTTCCGAAGGTGAAGTCGACTTACCTCGCCACCGTACGAGTAGACAGCCCGGCACCAGCACGGGAAGCGCGTGGGAATGGGAGGAGCAGGAGCAGCCATGGTGTCGAGACAGAGCTCAGCTCAGCCAGGCTGGTGGCCAGCGAAAGGCGAGCGAGCGGTGAGAGCGGGCTAGGGAGGCAGAGCCACGAGGAAAAGCGAGCGAGCGAGACGAGAGAGGGAGGGAGGGAGGGAGGAAGAGAAAGAGAAGGGCCAAGGACAATTCTAGACGCGAAGCAGCAGGATGGACAGCATCTTTCAGATGGTCTGCTTGGGAGGAGGCACGAATTGGAGTTGATTGGCTTGGCCTGGCCCGGGGCGATTCGATTCGACAATTCGCAACAGGACGAGGCGGAAACGCGAGAGGTGAACAAGGTGGGTGCGTGGATGGTCGAGCGAGTAAGTGAAGGTGAGTCTGTGAGTTGCTGTACATGGCAGTCCGTCCAGTGTGAGTGGGTGGGGCCCGCGGCGTCTGGGTGGCTGGGGAGAGCCTGCAGGGCCCTGCCACCTGTCTTAGCTAAGCAGAGGCCTGGGGTCGAGCACTGTGTGAGTACCGTGTATCAAAGGTACCAGCCACAATCCACCGGGCAACCAACTGTGACTATTCCCTATTCCATATCAACAGAACGAGTTGCGATGCTCGCAGCGTAGCCGACTATAGAGTAGGTGCGAAGCAGTCCCAAGGCTGCAATGACATCCACCAAACCTTCTTCCTGACAGCCGTGGCGCGGAACCTTACGCCACAGCCACGACCGTCGATCTGCAGCCACGATATCTGCTCGATCGCCTCACCACCGTTGGTCCTTGCTCCCAACCATCTGATCGTGATGGCTTCATGTCGCACCCACAGCGTCGTCACCCTGAGGTCGACCACTGGGACTTGCAGAGAAAGGCATGCATGCATGATTGCTCTTTTGGTTCTGCTGCTGCTGCTGCTGTTTGCTGTTCTGATCCCAAACGGCGACAGACTGCGGCGGTCCTAGCGGAGGATCACAGCGCCATATGCACGGAATATATGCACAAAGTCCACGCCCTTGCTTGGGTGGCTGAAGGCACGTACAAGTACAAAACTGCAAGATCGATACTGCAGTAGGGCCGGTCTTGTTGGTCCAGTTGTGAGCGGACAAACAATGGAGAAGAAGCACTTCACACACGGTGCCAAAGCAAGCCGGCAAGGCCTGGCTGTCGGTTCGTTTCCGTGGCAGCCACACACACAAACACACACACACTCCAGCACGGCCTTTTTCGTTGCTTTTCCACGGAAAAAGTGATGTCACAAGCCATGTTCCTGATTTTGCGAATGGAAAAAGATGAGCCGCCCAGCCAGGCAGCCACTGAAACCAATTCTCCGTCTGAATTGGACATGCACTCTTCCAGATAAGCTTGTATTCAGCCTTCTCCATCCTCTGGCAAACTGTGCACTGTTGTACTGTTTGCAAAGTGCACTTTTTGCCATATGCATTCCAGCTCATACTTACGTGCCTACCGATACTACTTGGTACAGCAAGTATGCAAGTGCAGATGAGTTGGTCCCAGTGTCCAGACCATCGAAGAATCCCACAATCGTTCGAGTAGGATATCATGCTCCATTCTTCTCTTTTTTGTTCCTCTTTTTTTTTTTGTCTCTTCAAACAATCTCATGGGTTTTTCCTAGTTGGTTTTCTTCTTCTTTTTTTCCTTTTTTTTTTTCCTGGGTATATTTCCGAGCAAGTGGGGGTGGTGACCGCCTCACCCTTTTCCATCCTGATTGATGCCTTACTTGTGTACTTTGCGAATGTCACCGAGTTGCGAATCGTCAACCAGTGACCACAAATCCACAACTGCTTCCGAGAAACGGGAATTCAGATGTCGTTTCGTGACCGAATGGGAAATGGCATACCAAAGTGCACATCAAGTTGACCAAGTTTGGGAGCCAACAAAAAACAAGCCCAGCAAGGAGAAATAGATCACGATCTCGAATCCGAACATGGAAAAGCGCTCGAGAGGCAAAGGGAAACTCGTAATGGTGATGCAGGTATCTTCCATGCACGGAAGCAGCCGGGCCCCAGCAACGCCTTTTTGGGGGAGGGGGGGAAGGGTGTTGTCTGCTTGTTCCCAGCAGGATGGCGGGTTTTCTTTGTACAGGGCATGTGCTTGCTGCTGGATTGGTAGCGTGGCAGAGCGTGGCAGGGCGTGGCAGGTTGTAATCGTAGTGGCAGCAGTGGCAGCAGTGGCAGTGGTTAGTGGCGGTACTTGGGTACTCTTTACGGCACGGTAGCAGCGAGCTAGCAGCTAAGCTCCAGCATTGGCTAGTGCTGGAAAAACAGGCGGCTGGATTGCTGGGGGGATGAGACACGCTACTGTAAGCGCCCGCAGCTGGGAAACCAGGAAAAACCAGCCGAGAGGTAGTTGGAGTACTACATAGTATGGAGCCTGCATCGTGAATCATACATAGCATTCAGATGATACCAAACAATAGCATTCTTTGCTTGACTCTGTCACTGTTTCCCTTCTTCTGTTTCTTTGGCTTCCTTCCATCTGCCATGCCAAGACCAGCAGCCCCCATCATAACCGTTTGGCAGGTTGCAGCCTCAGTATCAATCGATCGTCATCGTCAATACAAAACGGTCACCTGAGAGCGAGCCTTGTCGCTACATAGTACAAGTCCTCTCTCCATTAAACTCGACTAGGCAGTGACAAGCCCGCCCTGTCGGAATCCCCCTGGTAGCCCCGCCCCTGCCACTTGCCCACCCCAGCTTGCCACGACGGCCAGTGCTGGCGTTGACGGGACCGTACAGTGGCTCGAGCTTGGCTCTGTTGTTCTTTTTCCTCGCCAACTTCTCGCTTACAGGGCTTTGTAGGGCTCTACAGGGCGACTGTCCAGCAGCAATTCCACAGCAGAGTCGCCCCACCAACCAGCCTTACTACAGAGCCCTGCTGCTCAAACACAGGGCCCCTAAGCACCAGCTTGTTCCGGGCTGGCCTGCCCTGTCAGCCCACTGAAGCACAGAACGGGGGGAGCCTGGAACCCACCAAGCTGGGCCCACCTCAACCACCCCAGCCAGCCTTCGTCAAGCTTCCATTAGCACGACAAACGGCCCAGCCTAACCTCACCTAACCTGGGCTAACTGCATCTCTCTCTACACTCCATCCATCCACCTCATCACCTCCCTTCACCCACCTTGATCCTCATCGCAACCTTGGCAATTGGGAAACGAGGCCGCCTTCCTTACATCACTGCCTCCCGCCTCACGCAAAGACCTCGGATCCCTTCCTTTTTCTCTGTTTACTTGTCCATCCGTTTTGCCTCGACTGCGCTGCTGCTGCTTATCTACCGTCCTTGGTCTCCAGCAAAGCATTCTCATCTCATCTCCGTGGCTTGGGATTTGTACTTATCAGAGACGGTCAAGCCACTGCCACCTCAGCGTACCCACATCTGTGCCTTACTTATGTACTGGCGGTGAGCAGAGTCAGCCCAGCAAGCCAGCCCACGGCCCACGCCCACATACACGCCCTCACCCACCCAGCTCGAAGAAAGGAAGAGGAAGAAAAAAAAAAAGGGAGGGAAAAAAAAGGAGGACAGACGCCAGGGAATTGAGGCGAGAAAAGCACAGTCGAAATGGCAGATGAGGATATCGCCAGCCATTATGAGGTTCTCGAGGAACTCGGACGTGAGTGGATCTGCCCTTGAAGCTGGCTCATCACGTTTACACGCAAAGTAACTGCAACTGACACAAGCATCATTTCAGGCGGCAGTTTTGGCGTCGTCTACAAGGGCGTCGAAAAGGCCACCGGCGAGGTGGTTGCCATCAAACACGTGGGTTCACATCTTGAATCTTGTGCGTGAAGAGTGCACAACGAGCTTGTGTATACTGACCGGCCCTCTCAGATCGACCTCGAGTCTAGCGACGATGATATTCTCGAGATCCAGCAGGAGATAGCCGTGCTCAGCACCTGCGCCAGCCCCTTTGTCACCCAGTACAAAGCCAGCTTCCTGCGCGGCCACAAGCTATGGATCATCATGGAGTTCCTCGGCGGAGGATCCTGCCTCGACCTGGTCCGTTGAAATCATCCTCATCGCCGCCTTGCAGTACTCTATGCTAACCAAAATGCGCCGAACCAGCTCAAGGCGGGCAATTTCGACGAGTCGCACATTGCCGTCATCTGCCGCGAGCTGCTGCTGGGCCTCGACTACCTGCACGCCGAGGGCAAAATCCACCGCGACATCAAGGCCGCCAACATCCTGCTGGCCGAGAACGGCAAGGTGAAACTGGCCGACTTTGGCGTCGCCGCCCAGCTCACCAACATCAAGTCCCAGCGCAACACCTTTGTCGGCACCCCCTTCTGGATGGCCCCCGAGGTCATTGAGCAGGCCGGCTACGGCTTCAAGGCCGACATCTGGTCCCTCGCCATCACCGCCATGGAAATGGCCAACGGCGAGCCCCCGCTCGCCAACATCCACCCCATGAAGGTCCTCTTCCACATTCCCAAGAACCCACCGCCGCGCCTCGAGGGCCACTTTAGCAAGTACTTCAAGGACTTTGTCGCCCAGTGCCTCAACAAGGACCCCGATCTGCGCCCCACCGCCAAGGACCTTCTCAAGCACAAGTTCATTGCGAGCGCGGGCAAGGTCGACGCCCTACAGGAGCTCATTGACCGCAAGCACATGTTTGACGCCCAGCAGACCAGGAGAATGCACCCCGTCTACTACCAGGAGACCCTCCAGGACTTGTCCCACAGAGACAACTCGGACGAATGGACCTTTGACACAGTCAAGTCAGTCATTCCATCACCTCTACGAGATGTAGCCTCTGTCGCACACGCTGCGCCCAAACAGCGCAACTCATCCGCCAACAGCAGCAACAGCGTTCACAGCAACGCCAGCAGCGGCAGCAGCAACGCCACCAAGGTCGAGCCACTCCGGGACGCACCCCTCATTGAAGTATCGCCCGCGCCAGCCACAATGCGCAAGACAACGACCGTGCGCCAAGTCTCAGGCCTCCTCGAGCGCCGTCGCTCGCTCGTCCACGCGGATAGCAACGGCTCCCCGCGCGCCTCCTTCATTGCCCGCCAGCCCCTGGCCATGGACATGTCGTACGGCAACATGGTCTCTTCTGGCGGCCGGCCCTATACGCGCGTTCCCTCGGGCGACTCTGAGTCGTCGTCAGGCCAATCATCCAGCACCTCCGCCTCGGGCGTCAGCAACAGCAGCGGGTCCTCGTCTAACGCCGAGAACCGCGATCCGCGCAGCAACAGAAGCAGCAATCACAAATCGAACCTCAACGGCAACAGCAACCACAACCACCACCGCTCTTCATCCGCACACCCGCAATCGACCAACACCAAGGAAGCCCTCCTAGGACACAGGCTCTATGTCAAGGCGCTGGAACCGACCATGGCAGAGGTTTACGCGCAAACAGCCAGCGCAAAGAAGCGCGACGCACTCGCCAAGCTAGCCGAGGCGATGGAAGAGCTCGACATTGTCGACCCCGAGGGGACATATCAGCTCATGCAGGGTTTTGTGACGGCCATGGCCAAGGACAGGAAATTGGGTCCTGCACTAATCATGAAGGCTCCCGTACCGCTCGTCAAGGCAGCAGCAACAGCGGCGGCGGCGGCGGCGGCGCAGCCTGCGCCAGACGGTTTCACCTACGGAACGGTGATCAACATGAACAAGCAACAGATTTCGGCACCCAACAGCCCTGCTCGGCCTGCAGCGCCAATCAGCAATAATAGCAACATGAGCAACCTAAGCAATCTCAGCGGCAACAGCAACAACAACAACCGCAGACGCCGCGATAGTGCCGCCGTGTCAGACAGCGCGCCCGCCACGCCATCGAGAAATGGCGGCGGTAATCATATCAACAATATCAACAGTAATGTCAATAATAATAACAATGGCCGGTCAGACGAGAGTCGATGGCGCGAACATGAAAGAGCGGCGCTCGAGGCGCGGTTCCCGGGTCGTGAGCCGACGCCGGGCATGGAGCACTGCAAGCAGTTGTCAGAACAGCTGTATAGTCGGTGGGTGGGAAATTTACAAGTGCGGTGGCCGAATGTCGCAAACGGGCATTGATTGATTGACTGAAGGAAGGGGAAAGAAAGTTAATGGGAAGGGTTTGGGTTTGTGATTTTCCTTTGCGGAACAAAGCGTGGTGTTTTCTCTCTTTTCAAAAAAAGACTTCTTTTTTCCTTTTTCCCCTTTCTACTTCTTTCTTCTTTCAACTACACAGCACAGCATTTTCGTTTTGGGGGAAAACCTTTTGTTCATGTTCATATTCTACGCATCTGTTTCGGTTTGTACAAAACAGGCCGAGTTACGAGCTATAACTCGATTGAGCGATTTTGTTTTATTTATATTTGGCGGGTCTTTTAGTGGCCTTCCCAATTCTCGGTTATTTTTCTTCGGGTCTTCTTCAGGAGATACTAACAGGAGAATATTGACGGAATATATCGATGGGTGGTTTGGCGGTTTGAGAATATTATCGGGGTTTCTTCTTTTTATTCTTGACTTTTTACCTTCGTCAGCTAGCTGGCTGGTCTGGCTGGTTTGGTGGAGGTCTGGTGGGACTTGGTTTGTTGTGATATGGTAGGGTAGGGCAAGGTAGATAGATTATGGTGTTTCTCAGTGGTCAGTGATTGGTATAAATATGATACCTCCTCTTTTTTTTGTCTCACTTGGTTTTCTCGCTCGTTGCTCATTTTTAGTAGGTCGAGACTGTGGTTGCGATGTAGTGCGTTCTCAATGACAGCCTGGTAACACTTGAGGCCATATTTGGGGTGAAGGAAGACAAAAGACGAAATAGAGGAACGGGGAGACAAGACCTCATTTGGTAGACTGCCGGTGTTTGCTCACATGCAAGTTCTGGAACGAGACATGTCTTGTCTTGTTCGGAGTCATGCTGCCAATTATTCAGAATCTCGTGCTGTGTATCAATTCACATCGAAATTTGATCGCCATCACGATTTCAACCAAACTGGTGTTCTCTTTTCCAACATCAAGTACAAACAAACGCCGGAACCGTCAATGGGAATTCAAAGAACCACATTCTAGGCGAGAACATGACCAGGAATGCCGACGTCCTGTTCGCGCATGTATAGGAGTAGCTTTGCTCGGCAATGCTGATATTTGAATCAATCAATCAATTCATAGTATCAACAGTAGTCTCGAGGAGTATGATCATGTCTTGGTGTTGGGTGTTTAATTCCTGTGTCATGTATCCACTATATACGTGAGACAAATGCACCATGTGCTTTCTACCTGATTGAGTCTGGTTTTGACGATTTTGAAACCCCTATAATACATGTACAAGATAGTGTGACTGAATACGTTCGCACATTGCTCTCCCAAATCCAAGAAGACAGCACGAGATTTTGATCTTCCAAGCCATCAATAGACGAAGGACCCCGACTTGGTTTGGTCCATGTGCAATAATGTACAGCACACATAGAGCTTTAAACATCATAACCACACATCACCGATCCAAGAACGCTTGTGCGTCTCAAGCATAATATAATCCAAGGATTTCCGCGCGGATGGATTCGGTTCTGCCTAGTCAAGGCTTAAATACTCATGGTTCCTTCTCCACGACCTCTTCTTGACTCTTTTCCTCCTGCGCTGGACTTGCAGCTGGAAGGGATAATTTGATACGGTGGCTGCACAGTTTTCACATTAGCAATAGATACCTTGGTACACGACAAGAATAGCATGAAACTTGAGCACATAAATGGTCAAGAGGACAGAGACAACGGAGAGGCAGAATAAAAGCCATCAAAGGGAGCAGAAGTAGCAGCCGTACGAGAAAAAGGAAGCGGAAAAGGCGACTCACTTGATAAATTCATCCGTCAGGATCCGCCCATGCCCCGTGTCCTCGCTCGTCTTGAAAACCTCAATTTGCGGACTCCCCGCGCGACGACGTATCCTCCACACCCCTTCGTCATCGATCTTGGTGCGCAGCCCTAGCGGCGGTGAAAACGACTATCAGCCCACCAATCGTCACTGAAGTGGAATTTCGGCTGCTCGCCATCCCATAAAACTTACATTGCAAAAAGTCCGCCGCAAAATTAATGCACACATTGCCATCCCACGAGCGGTTTCGACGCGACACCGTGGCAGGGATCTCCTCGGTATTGATCTCCTCGACTTTTCTCAAGATACCGTCGCGACTGCGGAACCCGACAATGATCTTTGGTACACCGAGTAAGAACGACTGGATCCAGAATTTGCAAAGTTTGCGTTCGAAGAAGCTGTAGTCTTTGTCGCTGTTGATCTCGGCGGAGGTTTTGAGTTCGACCCAGCGGATGGCGTCGCCTTGTTTGCGTGGTTTGGAATCCCAGACTGGCGTGGTGATGATGGCGGAAATATGTCAGTGATGATGTTGTCAAGTAAGAGGAGGGAGGATGGGAAGATGGGTCGATGCATGTGAGGAGAGGGAAGAAGGGCGGCGCTTACTGGCGTCGACTTCACCACCTAAGCAGAGAACGGTATTGCCTACACCTGTGCGCACGACTGAGCAGTATTGCGCAAGGTTGTTGACTGGTTCGTCTTTGCGGCCTTCAATGTACTCGCGAGATGTTTTGCCCCAAGGAGCGGGTAGCGTGGCGAGCGTTTCGAACTTGTAACCTAGAGGGAGTGGCATTGCGTTGTGGGTCAGTAAGGATGAACATCTCGCCGCTTGGCAAAGAATGGATGACTAGAGCCAGTTGGAAATAAGGTAAAGGTGAGTATTCAAAGCATACCCCAGAATGTCATGTGTTCCCTCGGTATTCGGCCGCGCCATGGCTGTTTGGCTTGTTCTCGCTCAGACTCCATGCGGTATGCGTGATTTTCTTCAATGAATCTGATGAACATGATGTGTTAGTACTGAGCCATTTTGAATATGCTTGGTAACATCCTGAGAAAGTATTCATTCGTACATGCAGTCCTTGAATCATAACAGTCAGCTTAGAGTCACAACCGGCCGGGAGGTCCAGGAGAGTGAGCGCACTTGGTAGAGGGTAGCATTTAGCTCGAAACTGACGACAGACCATCAGCATATGGTAGTCCTTTTTTCTTTTTTCGGGGTCATTCCATCAAAAGAGAAGAAGATAATCACCCATCTCGATCCTCGAATGGACTCGCCATGAACTAGAAGAAGAGCTTCGCATTAGAACAAACTTTTTGTTCAGCGGCCTGCAAGACCAATCCAGAACAGCATCCAAGTCCACCACGACCACTCATCTCACCTTGGTGACACACCCACGCCACGTGACGACCTGCGCATCAATTTTCTTGCCGGTCTGCTTCTCATGATGCATGATCGTCTTGAGCAGACTATCCAAATGCTCATCGACGCTGCTATCGTGCTTGACAAACTGGTCGACGCCCTTGGATAAGTCGACGTCGAGTTCTGGTGTATAGTACCATCTCATGGACCGGTCCCCCAAGTGGAATTTGTGCTCGTCATCATACGAGAAACATGCAAACTCCTGCACGAGACCTGTCAGTCAAATCGATTTCCATAAAATTCTGGTGGTGTTGAGGTGAGGCTTCGTGGTTGTGAGAAGTCAAAGTGGGACCAGAACCAGAACAACCAACAGGAGACGTGCCTTTGGCCGCTTGACAGCTTCACTTGGTCGTGCGAAGCGGCCGACAGGTTGTATTGAGAATGCAGAGTCCATATCGTTTGGGTGCTTCTGGCCCCTGGATTTCCAAAGTGCAATGGGAGAGAGAAATTGACGTGGCGCTGCAGGCGATCGCAAGCGACGGCTCAATCGTTTCATCTGGGTCAAGTAAGGTGTTTGATTCGTCGTTTGGATGCTGAGGTTGGAAGTGGTCAAGATCAACAAATGTGCTAGACATTCGCAGAATCAAGGCGTGGCCTGTGCGTTTGCAATTGGCGGCGAGGTGTGAGAAGTACAAGGTACTTGATATGCTGGGTATCAACGCCCAAACCAGCGCTCCTCATCAGGGCGACCAGGTATACTCTACTTTGTCCGCCAGTCTTTCAACATCTTGATATACACCACCTGTCCAGCCTTACCTTTGAAACCACGATTATTCCTAGATAATGTGATAGACCGGCTGCTATTACTACATTTTACAATTCGTACGATGGTAACTCCTACGAGTTGTGAGTTGTCGTGCAAACCGCCAGCAGAAACATGCCAAACTCGTCGACATCTTCGGTCCACCGCGCAATTCTCTCCTCCGTCTCCTGTTTTCGCAATGTCTGGATGGCTTCATCCAATTTATCACTCACCACTTGCGGCCAGAGCTCTGATATAGCCAGTCCTCGTTGCCCGCTCCAAGCTCGCGTCCAATGCGCGTACTCTGCCTCGAACGATGCCCTGTCACGTGCCTGCCACAGCCACTTGGAGCTCGGTGCCAGCAGTGGCGCCAGCTCTTCCGCCAAGTACGTTGTGCAGTGATTCTCGTAATTGTACACATCTTCAAACATGTACACGCAGAATATGGTCCGTCGCTTGGCCTCGGCGATAATCCAGCTCTCCCAGTGTGGGACGGCACCGCCTGTCAGCGAGGCCCCGCCGACTTCCTCGGGACACAGCACGCCTGCTGCTGAGACTTTGGATGCCAGGTCGTGCAGTGTGGCGATATTATCTGGCCCAAAGACGGCAATGTCTGGCTGTGTCTTGTAGAGACGATACGAGTGCAAGGACAAGAGGAAGTACGCCTGGAGTGCAGAAAGGCACATGAGATGCTGCTGCAGTGTTTGCATGTTCTGTGTGTCAGCCCCAACCGAAGCTACTAGCCGCTCCATCTCCCTATGTATGCTCTCGCGGACCAAATCATGGCTTCCTGGAGCAGCATTCTGACAGAGACGCAGTAGACTGAGGCAGTTGGCCAGCGGCTCTGGCATATTCTTGTGGTGGGCGCCGAGCTGAAGCTGAGCTGGGTGGATGAACGGAGGACTGTGTGCTTGGCTGCGAATCCACATGGGAGAATAAGATGCCATAGTTTTGGCCATGAGGGCCGCAACTCGCGCCGGATACTCCTTGATCTGCTTGGTTGTTGGCGTGAAGTAATAGTCTAGCCATCGATCGCGGATATGGGACACGTCCAGTGGTGCGAGGAGCATGGCGGTCGTGTTGTCGTCGAAGGCAGCACCAAGGGCATCGTTGGCGTTGCCATCTTGGCGTACCAGTGATGACGTTGGAGGTGTTGGAGAGAATGCAGGACCATTGTAGGATGTAGATGCTATCTCAGAGCTCGTGACAGCACTCGTAGAAGGACGAGTGGGTGTTGGAGCAGGCGAGGTGTAGGCGAGGTGGGAGGCAGCAGATGGACGAGAAGCCTTTCTGAGGCGGGCTCCAGCAGCGGCTGGGGCCAAGTACTCGCAGTGGATGTGGCGGTCTAGGCATCGCGAGCAGCTGGGCCGCACAAGGTCGCAACGTGCTCTGGCAACGGTGCAGCCCTGGCAGGCCTTCTTGCGCGGAGCCGACGTGCGCTGGGCCGAAGTGCTGCCATGGCTCGAGATGGGCTGGTCCATTTGACGAGGCTGAGGAATTAACACAGAGGCACGCGCTGCAGTGGATGCAACCCTGTAAGGCAGTCGACTGATAGTGGGAGGAAAGGTGGAGAGGCTCCCCGTTTGGGCCCAAGACCCTGCCCAGGCCAGGTGTCTGGGGGATGCTGTAGGCCCTGTTCAGCCCGCCGCCAAGTATCGTCAGGGGGTTTTATTACAGCATGGCCAGGCCTCGTTCCCCTCTTCTCCAACTTTCCGCTCCATGGCCGTTTTCTTCCTCCAATCTTTGCACTTGGATTCAACCACAATGCCCACGCCTTGAGCAGCCATTCCAGGGATCAGCTCTGCTCTCAACGATTACAGAGGTCCCCGTGCAATTTCCGGATGCTGATGGACACCCACTGCACCTGCGTGGGGTTGCTCGACGGGCCTGAAATTGAGCAGCCAGATGGGCAAACCGAAGGCCAGCCTCTTGCCCACGTGCGCTCTCTGCCCACGAGCAGCACCAGCACGTGCTCGCTGGCCACCACAACCCGACTTGGGGATACGGCCCTCCACCTCCCAATCTGGACTTCATGCCCGGTCGTGAGCCCTCGCCGACTTCCGAGCCACGATAGATGATGCTGAATGCTTGCTGGATGCTCAGCACCAAGGGTGGCAGTGGCAATGGGGGCTGCCCAGGTTGCGTTGGATGCTCAAGCCTCATGGACATGCAGCCCGGCATGCCGGCTATCGAAGCTTGTTGTTGGCTCATCACTTTGGTGGACCGTATATATATATACATGTATAAGAGTCTCACGTCTGATTTTCCAATCCGTGATTCTTCTTGGCCCTTGTCAAAGAGCCGACAAGACTGCAGACTCGATCAATCCCCGCTGCCCTTGTCAACCCAGTCTTAGCCATGCCTGCGACATCCTCTCTTGTGGCCTCAGTGGCCCTGGCAAGCACTGTAACGGCACAACTGCTCGCTCCAGCCAACGACATCTATCTGCCAGCCAGCGAGTCGGCTGAACAGCCTCTGCAATGGCTCGGTGGTAACAGTCCTTACTTTGCCGGTAATGCTTTGTTCTTATGAGCCTTCTAAACTACCGAGACCAACGGCTAACACCGAATGCCAGGTCCCAACGTCTTTGACATCTCGCCTGAGACGCCAGAGAACTGCTATGTCGAGCAAGTGGCCGTCAATTCCCGCCATGGCTCGCGCTATCCAGACCCAAGTGCCTATGAGGGCTGGGAGGACATGCAGGAGCGCTTCTCCGCCAGCGACTACACGCCCACCGGCGTGCTGTCTTTTATGAAGGAGTGGCAGGCTGGCCTCAGCAACTACGACCTCCAAATCTCCATGGAGTCGCCCACTGGTGCCAAGGAGGCCCACGACCTGGGATACCAGCTTCGCACACGCTATCCCCAGCTCTACAACGAGGGCGACGACTTCATTGTCTGGGCAAACAATTACACTCGTGTGCTGCAGACTGCCAAGTTCTTTGTCCAGGGTTACCTGGGCTTCACAGCCGCCGAGTTTGGCAGCGTTGTCTCAGTGACGTCTACGGGATACACAGGCAGCATCGGTGACTCGCTTTCACCCTCGGACCAGTGCCCCAACTTCTACGACTCCTCTGGCGGCGACTACGCGACCGAGTGGGCTGATGTCTACCTGCCGCCCATCCAGGAGCGTCTCCAGGCTCTCATCAAGGGCAACTTTACCTTTGAGACCAATGACATTTCCCAGATGCCCTACATTTGCGGGTTCCAATCACAAATGTTTGGAACGCTCTCGCCGTGGTGCAACGTCTTTACCGACTACGAGCTGCAACAGTACGAGTACGCGCAGGACATCCGATACTACTACGGCCTGGGACCCGGCACCGTTCTGGAGCAGACCATGATGATGCCTTACCTGAACTCACTCGTTGGACTTCTGAACCAAGGTCCTGGCATCAACGGCACTGCGGCGAACGGCAGCACCTTTGCCGTGCCCAACCTGCTTGTCACCTTCATTAACGACGGACAACTTGTCGAGCTCATCACCGCCAGTGGCGTCTTTGACAACGAGACCGCCCTGTCTGGCACTGAGATGACCAAGAACCGTCACTTCATCGCCTCGCACTTTGTTTCGATGAGAGGCACCATTTCATGGGAGAGACTCAACTGCCGTGTCGAGGACGGTTCTGGAAGCAGCACCAACAGCACAATCACCGGACGGTCTGCATCTCACTCTTCGCCTGTTCTGCAGTCTCGCTATGCCAACAGCACGACCGGCAGCAGCACAAATGAAACCTACATTCGCATCAAGCTCAACGATGCCGTCTACCCGCTGCCCTTTTGCATGGACGGCCCGGGTAAGTCGTGTCTCTTGAGCGAGTACGTCGACTACATCTCGTCCAAGTATGAGGCGCAGGGCAACTGGACGGAGAACTGCAATGTTACCACGCCTGGTGCGCCGACGACGGTGGCCGGTGCGAGCTTCTACACGGATTTGAGCAGTCCGTGGCTGCAAGAGCTGCCTCCTTACTAGAAGTTGTGTGTGTGTGTGTGTGTGTGTGTGTGTGTGTGTGTATGCGAGTGTGTGTGTGTGTGTGTGTGTGTGTGTGTGTGTATGCGAGTGTGTGTGTGTGTGTGTATGTGTGTGTGTGTGTATATATATAAATATATAAAGAGTAATGTGATCGTACTTAATTCGAGGTATAACACTTCTGCACTGGGGGGGTTGTTGCTGTACTTGAGTCTGAAATGTACAATAATTTGTAGCCCACTGTAAAGACAAAATACACCCTTGTAGAGAGCGCCTGTGACCGTGCTGAAACGATCTGCAACCACCCGCTTCCGGGCTGTTCTAGCGTCGCTTTGTGCATTCAGCATGCATTCTGTAGCAGCAAGCTCCTCCTAACTTACAGGGGCTGCAGCTGCCACGACTTTATCCAACCCGTCATTCCTACGGGCAACAGACAACCTCAACCACAACCCACAACCCACTGCCTGCTCCTCTTCTCACCAACCCAAGATCAACACCACACGCCTCGCGCCCACACACCACCTTCCTGTAGCTGATCGATCGAACTTGCGCAGACCATGGAAACAACCTCGATGATCATCTAACGCACATCTTCTCGCCCTCGAGAGTCCCGTCAGCCGACCCTAAGCCCGAGGGCCCCCTTCAACATCCCTCGCCATCCTCCTCCTCTCCTCCTCGACATTCACCATGGCAGGCCGCTACGGAAGCTTCCCGCGAAACAACAACGGCAACGGCTACGGCGGCTTCAGCAACCGCAAAACGAGCGGTGAAGCCGACTACGAATCATACGGCAACGGCAATGGCACCACCAATGGAAACGGCGGCAGCTATACGAGCAGCAGCGACCGCTACGCAAATCCTCCCTCGATCCCCTCCCGCGACCGCCGCGGCGAACCCTCCCCACAGATGATGGCCCCGTCCACGCCCAACAACAACATGCCGCTGCCCCTTCGCGCCCCGCCATCGCGCTCCCACCTCCAAGCCCAACAACTCAACAGCCAACAACAACAAGCCCAATGGACACACGCCGAGCGGCAAATCAACGAGGTACTCGAGACGATCCAGCGCGACTGGCCGAACCTGTGCGAGGACAACTGCGTGCCCGTGCAGCTGGCGCTGCAGCTCCTTGACAACAGCTCCGTGGGTCGCGCGCACGAGTACCGCAGTTTCCAGCAGACGCACCAGTACCTGCAAGACTCGCTCAAGGCAATTGTGCACGACTACCACCAAGGCTTCAACTCGAGTATCGGCACGTTCCATAAGATCCAGGGGAGCATCATGGCAAGCCAGAAGCGCGTGCGCGTGCTCAAGGAGAACCTCGCGAATAGTAAGACGGCGCTGTGCACAACCGACCCGGAGCTCAAGAAGCTGTACAACTCGAGCCAGATGTACGACGAGCTTCTGCAGACACTGAACGAGCTCGAGGACTTGAAACAGGTGCCCGATCAGCTCGAGGCAAGGATATCAGAAAAGAGGTTTCTGACGGCGGTTGAGGTGCTGCAAAGTGCGCTGCGGCGGCTCCGGAAGCCTGAGCTGGATGACATTGGGGCATTGAGCGAGCTGAGGGCGTACTTGGCGAATCAGGAGACGGCGTTGATGGATATCTTGATTGAAGAGCTGCATGAGCACCTTTACCTCAAATCGCCTTACTGTCAAGAGAGGTGGCAGAATTTGGCAAAGAGTCAAGGATCGTTTCGAGATGATATTACTGATGCGGGGGCAGTGGTGCCGTTCTTTGAAGTCCTTACCAGTATGGACATGGACAAGCCGGTACAGGAAGACCCTGGTAGGAATCCGGAATCTGATACATTCTCGTACGTGGCCTTGCTGGTCGAGGCGCTGAACAAGCTGGGTCGTTTGGAAGCTGCTGTGGACACCATCAAGCAGCGGCTACCTGTTGAGCTCTTCAGCGTGGTCAATGAGACAATCAACGAGGTGGACCACAAGCATCCTAGTTCGCTGCGAGGCATCTCGAACGGCTCAGGCGGACTTCACATTTACAGCAACCGCGAAACGCAAATGAGGGCAGACGTGATTTACGATCTACTTTGGACGCTGTACGGAAAGTTTGAAGCGATAGCCGAAGGTCATCGACTATTTCATGAATCTATCAAAGCACTTATACGACGAGAAGGTAGCGGCAACAACGCTACACTGTTGGGAAGCTTCAAGGAGTTGTGGAACCTCTATCAAAACGAGATACGGTCGCTGCTGCACAATTACGTGACGACCGATGCAGATCTCTATCAGTTTAACACGCCGCAGCCGGGAGCAGCGAATGGGCGACTGGACGCGCATCGTGAACATCTCTTCAAGTTCAACGAAGCAGACCAAAAGTCGGCAGAGCTTGTGGCCGAATTCGAGGAGCTGGACAAGATCATCGAGCAAGCTGTGCCTGGCTTGACGGCTGGCCAGATCAAGGGAGGCAAGGGTGACAAGAAGGGCGGTGCCAACAACAATAGCAGCAGCAACAACAGAGCAAGCGAAGCCCGCAAGGGTAATGGCTTCAGCTACGGCAGCCGCGAGCAACAGGAAAGCTACAAATCACTGGTGGAGCCAAACGTCTTTAACATGAGCCTGCTGCTCCCGCCGACTCTGGTCTTCCTGGGCCGGCTCAAGAATATTGTGCCGCCTGGCTCGGATCTTGCCACGAGCACACTGACGACATTTCTGGATAACTTCTTGGTGAATGTGTTCCAGCCACAGCTGGACGAGACGTTGGGCAAGCTGAGCGACGCCGTCTTTGGCGAGGCAGACGCCTTCCAACAAGACGCGGAGTGGAGCCGAACTGCCCGTCGGCCCGTCTTCAAGGGTGTCACGGATTTCTTTGCTGTCGTTACGGCGTTTTGCAAGATGCTCGACACAATACCACATGACCAGGCACTCAGCTCGCTCATCATCACGCAAATGATGAGGTATTACGACCGCTGCTGGGGCTGGTACAAGACACTGGTCACCAAGACGCAGGAAGGAAACCCGACCGAGCAGGCTCTGCGCGCCTCTGCCGTCATGGCGACCGAGAGCGGCGAGATCCGCAACGCAATCCAAAGACTGTGGACTGCTAATCGCATCGAGGATGATTTGCTCGACAACGAGGTTGCACTTTTGATCAAGGAAATGAATGAGAAACCGCTACAGCTTGGCGATATCATTTTTGACAAGGACACCATTTCTTCTCTGTGTCTGCTGTACACGAGTATGAAGTGGCTGTCCGTCAAGGTGTCGGGACTTCGGCATATCACGCAGAATGAGACCGACTCGAATCGGTCGAGTATACCGAAGCCTGGCAAGCGGAGATGGACGTTGCTCAATGATCCAAGCAAGGCGACTGCAGAGGATGGGCCGGTGTTCCTTCCAATGACGCAGGAGACTGTGCAGTAAGTATCATCACTTATTCCAGTAGTCTGAGGATTGTGGACATGGCACTCACTAACACGTCTTAGATCCTTTGACGGTGTCGTCTCATCATACGAAGAACTAGCAGCCACATCTCTCCTTACCCTTCACATGGAAGTCCGCTGCCGCGTCGGCTACTCCCTCCGCGTCGCCCTTGACCCCAAAACAGCCCCTTACCTCCTCGACCAGGATGTCAAAGAACCAGACCCGCAAATCATCTCGCTCAATTCAGAGCTCGTCGCATACGACGAGACCATTGTCAAGAACCTCCGCGAGCGCGAAGTCGCCTTTATCCGCTCTGGTCTAGGCCTACTTATCAATTCGTACCTCGTGGCCAACGCGCCGATGGTGGCGCCCATCAACTCGCGCGGCTCCGGACGCATGCAGCTCAACATCCTCGTGCTGCAGCAGAACCTCAAGAATATCGAGGCTGGGGTGGACCTGTCGCGTGCCGCCAACTACTGGGCGCTGTTTGACCTGGGAGTGGATGGGATTGTTGCCAAGGCGAAGGAGGATGCGGCCAAGGCTGGTGATGCTGGTGGGAATGTGGGACGGGATGCGAATCGGTTCACGTACGATGAGCTCAAGGCGCTGATTGAGTTATTTTATAGCGAGGCGCTGGCGAGCAAGGAGCGGGGCATTGAAAATAATGCCAAGCGGATGATGGCGGACAAACTGCTTGAGCTTAGCGAGCACATGTGGCAGAGCTGAGGGAGAAGAGCAAATGTCCCACAGAGGAACACTTGTTGTCCATGTATATACTTATCGGACTTGTAAATAGACTTTGGAAGCGTGGAGTTTTAGACATCTTGGGGAAAAGGAAAGGCTTGGGATGGGTGGTTTGCATCGATACTTTTCAAGATGTGTGCTTGCAACGCAAAAGAATGATATGGCTATGAAGACCACTCCCAAAATCAATATGCAGATTCTCTAAAGGTGAGGCTGAGGAGAACACAATCGAACAAGATTGCAACTGAATCCATCCATACTTGGCTGGGTAACTTCTGGCTGGCTGGCTGGCTTGCGAGAAGGAGGGACGAAACAGAGCGGAAGTCAATGCCAGCCGTCAGCCAGCCGTTGACCAGCTGGCAGCCACCCCTCGGCGTCTGCCGGCCGCGAGGCTACGCCGCCCCAGCAAGGACCCAAACTTTTTGGGGATCCATTAGCAGAGCTCATACAACGACGCGCTTTGCGACACGCAGCCGCCAATTCTCCCTCTGCGATCGACCGGCCTCCCTCCCTCCCTCCCAAGTCGATCTCGATACCCGACCCCATAACCATGGCGAGCTGCTGGCGAGAAATGTCGCGGCCACTCTGGCGACAGAGAATAGCAGCCACAGCTACAGCCACTGCACAGTCGACGAGAAGAGTAGTAGCACCAGCAGCATCAGCGACACGGAGATGGTATGCGGCAGAGGCTGCGGCTGCGGCACCAGCGGACACGGGAGCTAGAGGGCCTCTTGAGGACCTCGAGCCGGACTCGTCACTGGGTGGCCCCGGGCCTACGCCAGAGCAAATGGCTGAGTTTACGCAGCCGTGGAAGCGGGCGCGGGAGAGGAAATACCAGCTTCCTGCTAGCAAGTATGTCTATCTGCTCTTCCTGGCTGTCGACGACGACAAGGTTGAGGATGCTGGCTCGGATGTCCTTCTCATCCATTGACCAAGCCAACAAACACATCTACAAAGCAACGAATGTTGACGATCTCCTGCCCAGATATCAATACCACCCGCCGAAATTCGACCGCGGCCCCTTCCACCCAATCCAATCCCCGCCCTCCTCGGACCCCATAGCCCGCGACTTCCAACCAGGCCCCTTCTACCTTCCCCGGCTCAAAGAAACCTGGGCCACGACCATCGCGCCCGACCTCATGACCCTCACCTACCAACACAAGCCCCCCGGCGAACAAGCCCCCGAACCCATCGGCCAACGCCTGCGCGCCTGGGACGACTCCTCCCCTTACTACAAGAACCGACCCTTGCGCGGGCCCCGCGGCGGCACGACCCTGCGCCCCGTCGAGCGCGACATCACGTTCCGCAACGTCCCGGAGATCCTGTCCATCTCCGTCTCGACATTCACGCCAAAGGCCGTCAAGGAACCCAGCTTGTTGCTCGCTGCGCGGTCTGCGGTCCAGGCTGTCACGGGCGCCAAGCCCGAGATCATCCGCATTAAAAAGGGTGTGTCGCAGTGGCACATTGCGAGAGGCAATCTGGCGGGTGCAAAGGCTACGGTGTATGGCGAGCAGGCCTACGAGCTGCTGGACAAGATGGTGCATTTGGTGTTCCCGCGGTTGAAGGACTGGAGAGGTGTGAACGCGGGTTCAGGTGATGATACGGGGAACATTGCGTGGGGTTTCACGCAGGATGAGTTTGCGCTGTTTCCTGAGATTCAGATCAACTACGATGCGTATCCGCCCAGGGTGAGTCTTGTTCTCCTTTTCCATCCTTCATCTTCTTCTTGTGGCTGGCTGGAAAACCTGATGCAGAATGGAAGTGCTAACGATGTTTTCTGTGTTTCCAGTCCATTCCTGGCGCAAACTTCCAGATCAAGACAACGGCCAAGTCGGACAGACATGCGAGGTTGCTGCTGCAGGCCATGGGTGTGCCATTCCGGGGCGACTTTGGCTACTAAGGCAGCTCATCCTCAAGGGACGAGTCAACAATGGCAGACCTAAGCGATAGACCGACGGACTTGATGCTTGCATTGAAAATCGAAGTCTCGATCTGTCTGGTGTGCTTGAAATCGCTTGTAGAATAATTAAAGAAAGCATTGCAATTTGCGGCTGTCAAAGTTCAAGTCAAGCGCAGCTACTCTCAACGTTACAGTTGGTATAAGCTGTACAGTATTTTGTCAATTTAAAAGAACAATCAAGAAAACTACTTTTGTACGTTATAAGAAAGACTGGTTGAGGGATCCATTCGATTCAAGGTATCAAAAAGTCTTCTCTTTTGTATGCATCTAAAAGGCATGTTTGGTAATTCAGTAACGCCCCAACGCCGCTCATGCAACACAAATGGCCCTTTTTATCATGAACATTGGGGTATCATGTAAGCTTGTTTATCCTGTCTCTTCCTTCCTGTCCCATGTCAGAGATCTATGCAGCAATCTTGGCAGCAGCATCTTCCTTGGCCTTGTTCTTCAGCCCAGTCATGATCTCGTCCACGGCATCCATATTTGTGGCATCAACCTGTCCCTTACCCTCCTCCAGCGCGCCCTTCTTCGCCAGCTCCTTGGCCACAACGTCCATAGCAGGCTGGTAGTTTCTGCACGCCGAGCTCAGCGCATACACAGCCTTGCGACGCACAGCCTCCTCCTCCTCGCCACTCGTCGCCAACTGCACAAGACCCGGCAGCCCACCGGCAGCCAGCAGCCGCTCCTGGGACTTTTCATTGTTTTGTACCGCAGTGCCGACGCACCAAGCGGCGTAGCGGCGCAGGTCAGTCTCGGCGTGGGTCAGCATGGACAGCAGCGGGGTCCACAGGTTGAGGGTGGGCATGTTGTTGGCATTGTCGAGAGACTCGATGAGCTGCTCAAAGTTGTCAAAGGCAATGAGCTTTGTTTCGAGGTCGACAGTGGGGTCCGGCGAGGTGATGACTTGCATGGCTTCTACCATGAGGTCCGCGTCGGAGGGCCCGCCGAGGAGGGAGGCGAGGATCTCGGGGGTGAGCTGGGATGGGGGCTGGGTGGTGGATGGGGATGTGACGGCGGCGGCGGCGTTGTTGCTGTCGCCAGCCTGGTCGGCGGTGGTGGCTGCGGTGGCCGTGTTCTCGCCTGC
This sequence comes from Coniella lustricola, assembly GCA_003019895.1. NCBI lineage: Eukaryota > Fungi > Ascomycota > Sordariomycetes > Diaporthales > Schizoparmaceae > Coniella > Coniella lustricola. Next base: position 104,008 of record KZ678461.1, read on the forward strand.
GGTCTGTGCTTGGATACTCCATTTCAGGAGCTCGTTTAGATTCTTGTTCATGGTAGCGGTAGTAGTTGTTGACTGGTTGGTTGGTAGGTAGATGAGCTCCTTGGATGGAAGGGCTCTCGATGCGCAAGGGCTGCTTTGAGTAGTTTGCGCGCCCAACAATATCAAACGTGGTAGATTTGCCGAGATTTGACGGACAGATTTGGATTGCAGGAATTGACCAGACCAGAAGAAAAAAAAGGGAGATGTCGAATTACTGGTCAGGGGGAGATTGAGTTGGAATCTGGCTGATGAGGAACTGTTTTGTTTCTTGAGTTGTCTCAAGGGCAGGTTGAGGCTGTTATGAGACTTCCTTTCCTCTACTGAATGGCCGTTTGGATTTGCAGCGTGCAGTTACTTCGGGAAGCTTCTCGAAAGAAATTCTGCGCAGGGTTTAGCGCTTCTTCAGCCTTGTGTACATAAGCTGGGGCCCCTGATTTCGTACCCAAGGTTCTCTCTGGCTGGCAGTGGCGATGTAATCGGCAGGATGTACTTGCCATTCCACTGTACTCTGTAGTTACCCAATGTAACAACTAAAGATCCTTCTACTGGCATCCTTTTCCCAGCAAGATACACTATCTCCCCAATAGCCGTTGATGCACAATTCATCAGAGTCGCACATCATCATCATATCACCACAACATCAACGCCATTTCGCGCGTTCTTCTCGGAACAGAAGCAACTCCAGGGGTCCAGCCTTCTAGAAGTCGCGCAGCTACCAACTGCAAGCCAAAAAGCTTCGGCAACCCCGCGCCCCACCGTTTTGCTCGTGCGGCCGTTCACTTCCAGCATGGGATGCAACGTCAAGTTGAGGATGATGATGATGATGATGGTGTCATGAGAGCAGTATGGGGGCTGGAACACAAGCCGACAGAAGCTCACAACCCGCAATCCAGTCCGCACCCAATTGTACAATTTGATGTCCAAAATAGTTACAGTTCATCTCGGGAGTGTCGCACCGCGGAAGGGGAACCCGGGGCCCTTCAAGACGAAAAAAGGAGGGGGAACGAACCAGTTCACCAGTTCGGCGGCATCCAGGGTTCCATATTAATCAACGAACGACCAACGGCTACCGTCAGCCTTGTCCATGTTTCTCTGCCTTTGCCACATGGCTGTGCTAGGTCCATGGTGGTTGATTTGGGAGAAGATGGATGTACAAGTATTCGCATCTTGGCATTGTTGTAAGCTTTGTTGTGTGCTTGATAGACTACAGCAGCAAAACGACGACTTTCAGAGTCAGAGTCAGCACTTCGCCTCTGCTTGCGCAAGCAGCCCTCAGCCACACAAGAGAGCCTGCTTGGCAGCTTCTGGAAGTGCTGGAATGACTAGCCCGCGGCTTGCCAAAAGACGTTGAGATTTATTCCCCTCTCTGCTCATCCAGGATGCTGGTTTGAAGGTCCAGGCTCTAGCGTCACGATGTTTTACCTGGGGGTTTTGCTGGGCGGGGAGCTACAGCACGTGTGATGGGTAACACTGGATACTGTAATAAATACTCTAAGCCCGCGGCTGATTGTTCTCAGATAAGGTGCCCCGCTCTTCATTCCTCGTCCATCCAGGAGTTGTTTGTATGCGAAATATATGGATGATCCTGTGGCACATGTTTGTAGACATCGACGTCAAAGGGGTTATGGACTGCGATACGGTATTGCGGATATCAACTTGCCTGTCATATCTCACGATACTGTAATGTTCATCAGAATACATCCTCCAAAGGCTGCTATTCTGCGGCCTGCTTGGCTACAGAAAGAATTACGCGTTCTCGAGCGTGCCAAGAAACGCTCGCGTGCCTTGATCCGGCCGGGCAGAGGCACAACCCATCTTGCACTTTTGGTATTGTCGTTGTTGCAATATCCAACTGCCTCTATCAATCTTACCAGCCTCTTCGATTCTCGACTTGTCCAAAGACAGCTGCGGGGTTACGTAGGGATTCGGCAAGGTGCAGCAAGGAGGGTGAGATGGGGAACGGTGCCTTGCTGCGCTCGATATGGTTGTTGTTGGCTCCTCTTTTTGTCCCGTCCGTGTCAGCCAGCAGCTCGTCACATTGGATCGTGCCAGCTATCTTTCAGATTTGAATCAAGACAAATGAATTGGGTTGAGTTGAGGATGCCTTCATAGTCAGTCATCCTCCCAACACACTCACGGGACACCCGATGAGCACTGATCAGAGAGGGCCGGGGTGCCAGTAATGAGTCTGGGTGACTCGGTAGGGAGCGAGAATGCCAATTTCTAGTGAGTTGTTCGCAAGTCGACTCGGAGTGACAGGAAATAGGGATGATGACCATATGGTGACAAGTGTTCATCAATCAATCAGCCCTTTGAGTTGGCCCCCTTTCGCAAGGCCCCAAAGACATCCCAGCAGTCCGTCCAGGGCCGCTGCCCGCCACTCAGCACTGTGAGTCGCAAAGTGCTAGCAGCCAGGGTGCCCCACCTTTTGCCCATTCCAGTGGCTCTCCAGCCTGGAAACTGCAGGGCCTCCCAGGGCCTCCAGCACAACTCCAGCCAGTCACAACGAGTCGCATGGCTCCCAATAGCTCCTAAGTCGTGCCTAGACCCGCTTTTCCCGGGGCCCGGCCGTGCCATGGCTTCCTGCCCACTTCCAATCTCAACGGTACATTGTACATTGTACTTGCGGCCCGGCTCCTGCTGCTGCTGCTACTTGCTGCAGCTGCTGCTGCTACGAATAATCAGCCCCAGCCCAGAGTTGCCAGCCCAGCAAAGACCAGCAAAGCCAGCTTCCCCTTTATTATCAACCACCCACTCCAGCAGCGCCCTTTTCTGCCCGTCAACCTCCTGTCGTCAACGCCAAACAACAAACAACCATCCTCAACCTTTCTCCTTCCCACTCCCACTCGTGCAACTTCTCTTCTCTTGCGCCAGACAAGCCAGTCTTCTCTTACAAACTTAACCCTTTCTACAACCTAATCACTCATTCACAATGGAAGGTAAGCTGCCCACCTGTTGCGCTGATGCTCCCGCTCGCATCTTGCTTTGCCGTCCCGCCCCCTGCTGCGGTGTGCGGTGGCGATGGCTCTCGAGACAGCTGTCCAGCCCTCTGAAGCCATCGCGACTGTGGCTAGCATCGGAACCCAGCTTGACACGGTATTTTCGTGGACGAACAACTGCTAACTGATGCTTTTTCCCACCGTACAGAGGAAGTCGCAGCTCTCGTCATCGACAATGGGTAAGCTTGCATTTCCCCCGTCAGCGACCTCGCAGGAGCAGCCCTCGTGGCCTCACCGACAGACTCGATCGAGGTCATGCGGGCCCTGCGACGGCTCCAACCATCACAATCGCAATGCAGCTGTAATCTTGGGAGCTTGCATTCTCGCTTCATCTTGCTAACAATAACTTTAGTTCGGGTATGTGCAAGGCCGGTTTCGCCGGTGACGATGCGCCTCGAGCTGTGTTCCGTAAGTCTAAAACACCCCGCTTCCGCCTGCCCATCCCGCCACAAACTCCAGAGCTTTCGCACTAGTAAAGCGAATCCGAAAAGCGATGTCGCTGGCATCTTGGCAACCATGTCACCAACTTCACACGGTCAAATCAACAGCTGGCTAATTTTCTTGCTTACACAGCTTCCATCGTCGGTCGGCCTCGCCACCATGGGTAAATAATCCCTCTTCCTACAAAGCTCTCATTCAAGAAAAAAAAAATCCCAGCAATCCGAGGACATTTTTCTAACGTCGCACTTCAACAATGCAGTATCATGATTGGTATGGGTCAGAAGGACTCGTACGTCGGTGATGAGGCGCAGTCCAAGCGTGGTATCCTGACTCTGCGGTACCCCATCGAGCACGGTGTCGTCACCAACTGGGACGACATGGAGAAGATTTGGCACCACACCTTCTACAACGAGCTGCGTGTGGCTCCCGAGGAGCACCCTGTGCTGCTGACGGAGGCTCCCATCAACCCCAAGTCCAACCGTGAGAAGATGACGCAGATCGTCTTCGAGACCTTCAACGCCCCCGCCTTCTACGTCTCCATCCAGGCTGTCCTGTCGCTGTACGCTTCCGGTCGCACCACTGGTATCGTGCTCGACTCTGGTGATGGTGTCACTCACGTTGTCCCCATCTACGAGGGTTTCGCCCTGCCCCACGCCATTGCCCGTGTCGACATGGCTGGTCGTGACTTGACCGACTATCTGATGAAGATCCTGGCTGAGCGTGGTTACTCCTTCTCCACCACTGCCGAGCGAGAAATCGTCCGTGATATCAAGGAGAAGCTCTGCTATGTCGCCCTCGACTTTGAGCAGGAGATCCAGACCGCCGCCCAGTCCTCGTCCTTGGAGAAGTCCTACGAGCTGCCTGACGGTCAAGTCATCACTATCGGCAACGAGCGCTTCCGTGCTCCCGAGGCTCTGTTCCAGCCTTCTGTGCTGGGTCTGGAGAGCGGCGGTATCCACGTCACTACCTTCAACTCCATCATGAAGTGTGATGTCGATGTCCGTAAGGACTTGTACGGCAACATTGTCATGGTAAGTTCTTTTTCGCAGGGAGGGGAATTCTTCGTCTGAATTCGAGATATCGGATTTGCTGACACTATATAGTCTGGTGGTACTACTATGTACCCTGGTCTGTCCGACCGTATGCAAAAGGAGATTACTGCTCTTGCTCCTTCCAGCATGAAGGTCAAGATCATTGCTCCTCCAGAGCGCAAGTACTCCGTCTGGATCGGTGGTTCCATTCTGGCCTCCCTGTCCACCTTCCAGCAGATGTGGATCTCCAAGCAGGAGTACGACGAGAGCGGTCCTTCCATTGTCCACCGCAAGTGCTTCTAAGGTGAGTTTTGTTCCTGTCAATCTTCTACTTCCAATGACGAGTATAGCCAAAGCTAACCGTTCTTTGCAGCAGGATAAGCAAACGAAGAAGGGTTGCCGGTCTCGTGGAGCTCAAGAATATCTCGACCAGACCAGCCACGATAAGAGGCACACGGTGCATAAATACGCCTGTTGTGTCTCTTTTTTACGAAAAACTTTTGGCCATGGCGTCGTGGCTCTCCCGGCGTGGAGGTTGTGCGGGCTTTTGGTTTCTTAATTGATTGTCCGTAAGAGCGGTAGAACAACACAGATACAATCGAGGCTGGTCGAGAAAGAACAGTGGAAAAACAGATCTTTTTTTTTGTTTCCTGTGCTGTGCGGATGATATAGTTCCTCCGTGGTCTTTGATGAGCAAAAGACACAAGGTGTGTTTAGAGAAATGCAACGAAGAATTATCCAATTTTCTCTTGATTGTGACGACAGATTTGTGCATGTAGTTCAAGCAGGCAATCCCGACCAAATGCTTGTCTACTCTGTCACATGGCATGATCTGGCTATATTTGGGTCTGATTGTCTTATCGGTTGTTCTAGGTCTTCCTTCCTTTTCGCGTACCAGTTTTTGACCCTGCTGGAAACTCCTTTTCATATTCATCCTCTTCATCTTCATAGTCGTCCTCTTCATCTTCGTATTCGTTTTCTTGGTCTTCCTCCTCTTGTTCTTGTCCTTTTTTCTGACCTACAGTCTGACCTACCGCCTGCGCCGCATCAGTCTGGACTCGTTCTTTGGCCTCAGCAGCAGCACGATGTTTCCTCCTAGCCTTCTTTTGGGCGCTGGCCTTTTTGTTCAACGCCAAGCGCGCGCGATATGCGGCATAGCTATTGTCGCCATTATAATGGTCGTCTAGCTTTTCGGCAAGAGATCTTCGCGCGAGCTTGCGGTTTTGCGAGCGGGAACGTGTTTCTTGGCATTTGACGACTATGCCAGTGGGTAGATGCTTGAGTTGGACTGCTGAATTTGTTTTGTTCTGTTTGTTGACGGGTGATGGGGGGGGGGAGATTAGTTGGTTGTAGTGGTGAGAGGTGTGGGAAGAGGTGGGAGAACAAGAATGTAACAAAATACATACAATCTTTTGTCCACCTGGTCCGCTTCCCTTGACGTAGACCTCGGTGATTTCGTCTTCGGGCGGAGGTTTGGGTTTGCTTGGTTTGGGAGGTTTTGGGGTGACTTTGGCCCCGGTTTCTTTCGTGCCAGCCTTTTTGCTCGTCCTTGTACTAGTGCTTGTTGAGACTAAGGGTACTGGGGTTGAAGTGGTCGTTGGATCTGTATTTGTCGTGGTCGCTGTCGCCGTCTCAGAGCATACTCGCGAGCTCGTCGACAAATTCACTCTCGTTATCCTCGTTTGCACTAACGCAAAGGTTTTGTTGTTGTTGGGAGGGACGAGAGGGTGGCAATGACCACAACAAGGTGAGGAGGATAATGGAAGTGGTGTTTTGGAGATGGTTGCAAACTTGAGGGTCTGCAGTGCAGAGAGGCGGGATCTCATGGTTTTGTTGTGAAAAGCGCTGGCGAAGTTGGATTATTGGATTGTTTGTTCTTGCTTCGTTGGTGTACAGCGTGGTCGCGGCAGCTGCTGGCTTCCAAATGTTACGAGCATCAGGTGTGACGTTTACGCCATAGAAAGGTACCTGGATACTTGCTCGGGCCGGCGCGGGATCCATTTGTCTGCTGCTTTGGTCCCAAGTGGAGCGAGGGGTCGGCCGGCCGAGTTGCGGAGTACCGGGGTACTTTTCTGTCTGGTACGGTAGGATGCATCCTTGATGAATTCAGGGGGGAAGGCACGAAAGCCCACGGCCGGCAACTCCGGGAGGCGGCATGGAATGCGAACAAGAGCCATTCCTGCAAGTTTGATTATTGTCAGATTGGTTGAGTGATGCATAACGAACGACGATTTCTTTCTGGAAACGCTCTGTTCCTCCTTGCTTCTGGGACTGTGTGAATTGCTCCTTCGACGCCTTGCTGGTGGCTGTTTGAACGCAAGTTACTGAACAACGACCAGACTTCCTGCGATATCGAGCAGATTCTCTACAAGTCGCTAGTTCATCATTGCTCAACGACTTGCCTCGTCCCACATCGATTCCAACTACAATTCATCCTCCAACGAAAACGAACCATACATTGGACGATCGGACAAACGAACGAATCGAATTGACTTGGCAATTCTCCTGTTTCCTCCTTCAAACATCAACAAACGACAGGGAATCAAAACCACAATGTCGTCGTCGTCCTCCTCCTCCTCTCAGTCCAAGTCCGGCTCGACGATGCAGTCGTTTGTCAAATGGCTGCAACTCAAGATTTACCAGGTCGAGGTGACTTTCAGCGTGTACATTTTCACGCCCTACGAGAAGTTCATCTTTTGTCCGTTCTTCTCTTTTATCTCCCTCCTGACTCCAGCCGACAATCCAACCACATCCAACTCGGCTAACAATTCATGCCATCACAAACAGGGTCCGTCGTCTTCCTCCTCTTCTCGCTCACCGCCCTCGCCACCATCCTCTACCTCCCGCATCACATCATGTTCCTCGTCGGCCGCGCATGGTTCTACATCCACGGCGACGCCGGCATGCTCGTTTCGACTTCTTCGTCCTCAACAGCCGGGCTAGCGAAGAACACTGCCGTACAAGCTCTCACAACTGCCAAGCAGTTGGCGACTGAGACGGCGAAGGCGGTCGTCGAGGGAGCCAAGTCAGAGCTGTGAGGCGGTGATCTGATGAGGAACAGGGAAATGTCATGGTTGGAGATGAGACGAGGATGGGGTTTTGAAGGAGAACAAGAAAGGAAAGAAAAAGAAGAAGAAAAAAAGGGAGGGGGGAGGATGTGTCTGTCTGTCTGTCATGAGATGAGCCATATGGCACGATACACACCACGCACTACGGTCCTTCGTGGCCCTCCCCCTCAAAAAGGCAAGTTGGGAAGTCTAAGCATAAAGGACTAAAGAGAAAAGAAGGACATGAAATGAGAGGGAGGAACAGCAGCGCTGTGGTCCAAGCAATGGTTCTTGATCGTCCAAGAGGCTGGCTGACTGCGCGTCTTTCGATCACGGACGAGCGAGTACACCACTCGCCGCCGCTGGCTGCTCCATCCTCGGCTCCATCGATTTTGGAGACAGCGACAGGCTTGTGTGCTTAGACGACCTACACACATGTGTACATAGATATTAGATGGCTACGATTTACGGACTGGATGGATGGACGGGATGTGGTATGATCACCATAAAAACAACTACTTCAACAACTACTATAAAGCAACTTAATGTCTACTAGACTTCTATTCAACTCTTGCTGAGCAGTCAACCATCCAAAGCACCATAGCAAGTTCTCAATTTGCATGAAATATCGATGTAGTCCCAACTGGTCTAGGGTTTTCTCTATTGATCTACTGTGCCCTCTTTCCCAACCCCCCCCTCTTTCCCTTCTTTTTTTCACTGAACGTCATATTTCACGACTTAAAACAGTGTCGTAGAAGTGAGATTACAGATACTTGATCTTATAGATCCGCAGGGAATTGTCCTCGCCTGCTATAGCTAGGTCGTTTTCGTCTGCGCTTGCTTCTGTGGAGTTGGAGTTGGAGATTGAGGGCCGCCACGAGAGTTGTAAAACAGCTTTGGGGAGACAGAGTCTGTGGTTTTGCAAAATCGAACGTCAGTCAATCGAGTTGAAGAGAAAAGTAAAGCGACAGATACAGGAACGCCAATGCAACCGTCCACCAGGAAGGGAAGGAAAAAAAAAGGAGGGAGGACAAAAGAGAAACTTACTTAGGTTCCAGCGTCACCGTCGAAGAGACGTCCACGCCGCCGCCATTGTCATGACTCCTCAGCTTGAGAACGTGTATCCTAATCACACCTGCCTCTGTGCCCGAGGCTAGGACAAGTTGCCCGTCGCTGGTGAATCGCGGGAGGAAATCAACGGCTGTCACGGGCTGTTCGCAGGGTATCGTCGCGGCGAGGACGAACTTGGGCTTGTGCTCTTCTTCTTGTTGTTGATGGTCGTTGTCGGCAGGCTTGTCCATTGCCCAGATCTTGACATTCTTGTCGCGTCCGGCCGTGGCGAAAACCCTTTGTCCGCCGCTGATTCTGCCGTCTGCTGCTGCTGCTGCTGTTGCTGCTGCTGGCACCACAGGCGCCCACGCGGCATCGAGGATCATGCGAGTGTGGCCTTTTGGTTCCGCCTGGAACAGCTCAAACCCACTCCCAGTTTGCTCACTTTGCGTCTGCTTCTTCTGCCTCTCAAACACAGCCCACTGCCGATCTCTGCCGACACTCAACAAGAAACCATCATCAGGACTAAACCGCAACCTCGTCGCCGTCAAGGTATGCACCGCAAGTGGCGGCCTCAGCTCCGTCCACCGCTGCGTCTCAAAGATGCGAATGACGGCGTGGTTGAGACTGCTCGCCTTGCATGCGCTGGCAACGAGCGATCCGTCGTGGCTTGCCGCCAGGCACGAGAGCTCGTATCCGTGCCCGTAGAGTTTCTCTTCTTCCGGCCAGAGCGTGTGGCGGGAGAGGGATTCTTCGAAGGGTGGGTGGGTTAGTGTTGATAGGGTTGAGGGGCGGGTTATGGTTGCTGGATCGATGACTGCTTCGCGGGTTGCGTCGGTGGAGGTGGCAAGGGGGGGCGGTTGTTGTTGTTGTTGGGCAGTGGTAGCATCTGCTGTGGCGGCGGCGGCGGCGGTGGTGATTGTGTCGACATCGTCGACGGTGGCCTTATTGCTAAGTCCGAGAACAGGCATGTTCGCCGCATCAGGCACGAGAGCATCATGGGCATCATGGTTTCCTCCTCCAAGGCCATATTGCTGGATCCCCGCAACACCGCGCAACATCCTCGCCACTGCGCGCGGCTGCGAAAACACACGCATCAGCTTCTCATCAGCGCCCGAGACGAAGCGCGTTTCGGACAGTGTGTCGATGCAGTTGAGGTCGTATCCGTGGATTTGCGGGCGCGCCATCTCGTGCCACGTGCCTTGACCGTGATCCTTGCCGTTCTCACCACCTTCTGCCATTGTCTTCTTCCACTGCGCGTGCAGCCTCGTCGTCTGGTCCGCACTCGTGGACAGCAAATATGCCCCCGACGGCCTCGCCCACGCAATCCCTGTGACAGCACGCACGTGGCCCGACACCGCAATGCCCTGCGTCCAGGCGCGCTGCTCCGCATCCCAGTCCCATTTCCGCCAGGACCCCGTGCGGCCCAGCGTCAAGATCGAGTTGCCTTGAGGGGACCACAGGCCTGTCCAGAAGCCGCCGATGCTGCCTGTGGCGGTGGTGGCGCCCTTTTCACGTGAGATTTCGCCGAGGCGCGCAGTTGTGTACCAGATTCCGGAAGAAGGGTCGGCTTCCCAGATGGCGAGGGAGTTGTCGGCTGAGGTGGAGAGCAGTTGGAGGTTTGGTGTTGTGCTTGCTGTGGTGGAAGAAGACGAGGAAGCTGGATTCAGATGCCATTTGGCGCTGTAGATCCAATCGTCGTGGTTGAACAGGAGGGATTCAAAGGTGACCGAGTAGTCATGACCACTCTCGCCACTGCTTCCACCAGCCTTGAAGCGGTGCGCCTTGTTACTCGGAGATCGACCGGGCAAGTACGCGCCCACAGTCGGGTCCGAGGCGGTGGCAGCCTGCGCAGGCAGCTCTGAGCCCTTGTGAACGCGCCATAGCCGAATATACTTGTCCTGGCTGGCGGATGCGAGCAGGAGATCGCTCGACGGGTCGTTGACCTTTTCCAGAGTGAAGTCGAGAGAGCGGATCCAGCCTTCGTGACCGGTGAGGGTGGCGCGAAGGCCAAAGTCAATTGGGGTTGTTGTCGTTTCAGCAGCAGAGCTCACCGAGCCAGTATATATCTGGACAACCGGTCTCGTGCCAGCAGCAGCGAGGATGAACGAGGTCGTTTCCGTACCATGACCACCGTCAACACCCAACGGACTCAGCGCAACCGCCAGCGGGAAATACTTTGGCGCGTTCGTCTTGATCGTCTGCAAGACTCGGATCGCAGTGCCGTCAAATTGCCAGATCCTGACCGTCGCATCTGCAGCTCCCGTGGCGAAGATCGTGCTCGTACGAACATCTGCACCTTGACCTTCCCCTTTGTCGTTGGCCGATTCCAGGTCCGTTGTCTTCAGCGTCGCGATACAGTTCACAGGCGCCGTATGCTCCACCGCCGTCTGGACACAAAGCGCATCACCGGTGCGCGTATCAAGCTTCCACAGCTTGACGGCGTGGTCGTCACCTCCACTCAGGAGATATGCTGCGGTAGTCCCGTTGTGACTGGGCAAGAATCGCACTGCCTTGACAACATCCTTGTGTCCGCTCAGCAACCTCTGCACACCTCTCGGTACCGGAGCCTGTTTCCATTGTCCACTTCATTAGCCTCATCTCCTTGAACAAGATTGCCTCGCTTGTCTTTTTTTCAGGGGGTCTTTTTTGGGGTCTCTTTGTCGTTAGGTCTGCCATTCTGTATCATATCACACAGACACACAACACAACAACGTACATTTGGCTTCCATAGGACCACATTCAAATCAGCTCCAAACGCCACCGTCCCGTCAGCGTGCCAGTCCCCAGCGGCAGTTTGTCTGTTGGCGCCGACGGAGAGGTACTCGACCCCGACCTGGATACTGCCCTGACTTTCTTCCACCTTGACCACTTTATTAACGTCGTCCATTGTTGTATGCTGCGTTTTCAGACGGCTACTGAAATCCGCATAGTCGTACACAGTGAAAGTCTCGATGGAATTTTGTACGGCAGAAGTGAACAGACTTTTGAAATTTTGGCGTCCTCAACCAAACGCAGTTGAATTGCGCTTATATGTGTGGCGTTGGCGTGCGTACGATGAACTGTCATCAATCTGCTTGTGAGTGGTAGAGTTTCCATTGTGAGGTTCTGAATTTTGAACGGGCACAGTGTTGCTCTTCGCACTGTGTGCATTAAGTAAGGCCCGTTCCTTTGTTTGGTTGGTCGGCTGGCTGACTGGTCGATCCGTAGCGACAAGGCACTGCTGAGTGATGTTCTTTCAACCCAAACCAGCAAACTTGGCCCACCAACAACACCCCATGATTAGACTTTATTAAGCTTTCTGGGCCCCTTACAGCGAGCGCATAACCAACAGTCACCTCACCCGCAGAGCCTCACAACATTCACACTGGTTGGTTAGTTCTGCTTCAGAATCCAACGACAGTCTACAGTACATGTCCCTGTTGTGTTCCTAGAAGCCCAAGAACCCGGCGTTATATCATGGGCGATACAAGTACCACAGCGGCAGTAGAGGAAGTGCCTCAATTGGCTATCACGGTCGAGTTTTCGTAAGTTGAGCCATGCATCTCGATCCCTCTTTCTTGCTCTATCTTATGCAACTATACTCGTCCTCGTCTCTCTCTCTCTCTCTCTCTTCCTCGCGTGCGCGGCTCTCTTCTCTGGCGGGCAAGTCGTAAAAGCCTCGAGCGATGGTCAGTGGTCAGTCATCAGCAACGAGCAAACAAGCTAGCAAACAGCCAGCCAGCCAGCAAGCCAGCAGGCAGGCAAGCAAACGACCATGATCCATGTGGGACCATGCCACTATGCCGTGCTCTGCCACGCTCTTGCTCAACTCTGCCCTGTCGTTGCTGCACTCACTGCATTCGACTCTGCAATGCACTGCACTCTGCTTAGTGACTGGAGCCTCGTCCAGCAGAGGACACACAGAGGACACACGAACACAGTACTGCTGCGGCGCCAAATACACCGAACCGCATGGCGTTTTTGACCCGTACCAATATCACCCCACCCCCCCCCCCCTCCCCTTCAATTCTGCAAACCACATTGAATGAATCATTTCATCATGCTGACTGGCCCATGTGTCTCTCTCGGGGGTTCTTGCAGAGGCGGCTTGGAGATGCTCTTCTCGGACCGACGGCACCACAACATTGCCCTCCCCGCCCGCAGCTCGGACGGCAAGCCCGTCACTATTGCTCACCTGATACATCACCTCTGCCAAGACGTCATGAAGGACAGTCGACAGGAGTTGTTTGTCCTCGACGACCACATGTACGTAACCCTCCTTCCATCTGCAGGCTCTTGCTTTTGCATGTGATTCTGTCGCCTCCCAGAATTCCTTGAATGAGAACGCTGAACATTTGTTCTCTCTTCATGCAACGACAGTCGCCCAGGCATCTTGGTCCTGATCAACGATGCCGACTGGGAGCTGGAGGGCGAAGAGACCTACGAGATCAAGAGCGGTGACAACATCTTGTTTGTCTCGACCTTGCATGGAGGCTAAGAGATGAGATGACCAAGACAGAGGTTGCCTCTCCTTGAGGGGTCGCGCCTTGGTATGTTTTGCTTTGGTTGGCTAGCAGCAGCGACCAGATTCCTGGGTTTATCTCTCATGCTGTCAGCCGGGTAATTTGAACAAGAACATTCTTGTGCGCGCGCCCACATAAACTGCGAGCGAGGTCGCCGAAATCAAAACCACCACCCCTACCAGCTATCAAGCTCCCATGTCAGTATGTCAGTATATAACCCACCGCGGCGGCAGCGTCATCCGTTTGTTGGGAGTCCAGAGAGAAAATTGCATCTTTTTCCCGAAGGCGGTTGCGTGGGAGGTGCAGATTGTCATGGCGGTGGGCGTGTATCCTTGTCTTGTAGAGGCAGGCAGGCACGTAGGCTAGCTTGGCAGCAAGGCTCGTCGGCAAGGCAGGCTGGGAAGACAGGCAGGTAGGTAGGGCCTCTGCTGGCGAACGAACATGTCTTGATCGTCCGTAGTGCAGGGTCATGATCATGTCTGCGCCGGAACAGTATCTCGCAGGGCCCCGTGCCGTGTGTGCATGTGTCTCAGACTTTGTGACTGGCCAGGCTGTACACGGCCATGATGGGTGGGGTGTGGTTTGGGAATGGCAACACTGTCTGTCGTCTGGGGTCAGCAAAAGTAGAAGGTGAAGAGAACGGGAAAAGAAAGGACAAGGCTCTTGTCTGCTACTTACGGTTAGGGCTGAATGAGCGCGCGCCTACGTACTCTGGACAGCACAATGTAGTCATATCGACAAGGTCTCGTAGGAATCCGCACATGTCCACTGCTACAAAAGCAAAACCAAAGACACCTCGAGAACGAGAGCAAGGAGTACGGAGGGCAAGGAGAAAGAAGCAAGCTTGTTAAGCAAGTGTCAGTTGGCGTCATCGCAACGTCTCCACCGCAAAGAACGAGGCTGGTCTCCCCTCCTCCTTGCCATGACAGACGAGGCCCCAGGCGACACCGGAGACGAAGAGCCGCTGCAGCTCGGACAGATCGTACCTGCCAGCGCATTGCGCATCGTTTGGGGGTGGTGGATATGACGGCAATCGAAAAACTGGATCTATCAACAGCATCTGTGCGCTGCAGTTGAGCATGCCTCCATTGTTGTCGCAGCCAATGAGGCGGTGGGCTTCTCGGAAGGCGGTATGTATGTATGGCCATGGTAATAGGCCATGTCCACGGCCAGAGCCCTGCAAGCTCTAGAATGTAGGTATCTTGTGGCGTCTCCCTTTCTCCTGCTTTCCAGGCCTCTCTTGCCAGCCTCTTTCTGAGAAAGTAGCAGAAGGACAGATTGTGGTCCCCCTAATCTCGCAAGTCGCGACAAGTGTGCGTGATCGAAAGTGTCTGTCTTCTCTTTGTGGCGCGTGTTTTGATTGCGCATCTGGGTCCACCAGCAGCAACAGCAGCAGTACATAGTAACAGCGGCAGAGACAGTCAGTCAGACAAATGGACAGCCGGTTTATTTTTGGCACGACCCGTAGTGCTACTGTCCCATTTGCCAGGCTGCTAGACTATGCACTGTACGAACATTCAAGTGGACTACTGTAGGTTTGCGTTGTAGTGTGTGTGTGTGTGCGTGTGTGTTTAGAGGTGCAGTGCGTGCGTGCAGTAGACCCCTCTCTCGTGTTTCTCATCCACACCATTGTAAAGATCCCTCCTTCTTTCACTCGTCTTCTTCATCACGGTCTTTGCTTGGCACAGGCTGTCAGGTAGGCAGATTGGTAGGTCGATAGGTAGTTGGCAGGCAGAGCAGGCATCAAGGGTCCATGACGATTTGTGAAAAATACATAGCCTCCTCGCCTGGGCGGCGGTGAGGGCTGCGTGGTGATGCGAAAGTCGGACGAGATGGGCCACCATGTGGTTGCATCGCATCTGCTGGGTGGGTGTGCTTCTCTGCAGCGGGGTGGTCCTGGCTATTCCCTTCCTCCTTGTCGAGATTACACCGTGTCATTCTGGCTCTTGTGCGGTCTTGTTCGTCGTGTCTTGTCTTGTCCTCGCGGTTGAGCATTTCGTTGAGCACCGATGGGCAGAGAGCGACTCCATGCCAAGCAAAGTGGACTGTCCCTGGACCGACATTGACGCTGCGCAGATGGCGGTGAGGAGGCCGGCAGGCCAGGTAAAAGTAGAGAGGGAAGTAGGCAATGAAAACATCGACCAAACGTTGCTTGACTCCTGCAATATCATGTACATGTAGGTGAGTTGTCGACTCGATCTTCTGATCGCTTGCTGTCAGGCTGGCCCATCCTACCGCAGCTGCAGCAGACATAGATGTAAATGCAACTGCAACTCCAACTGCAGTCTGTCTGCAAAGCGACGAGCGAGAAAAAGAGAGAGAGGTAGCTGTAGACAGACCCTGCTGCGAAATGCCGCAAAATTGTTGCAAAAATGCTGCATGCTGCGGGCTGTGATTTGCAGGCTGTAACCCAGACGAAGGAGGAAGACAGCGGTGTTGGACAGTTGCTCTCGCGGTACATCGGTACTTGGTACTTGCAGTCAGATCAGATCGCCCAAGTAGCGCTACTTGAGGTACGTGTCTGCCATTCTTCAGACTGTGTAGCGAGTACTTGACCCGCTCAGCCCCCTGTCTATGCATCTTGTGGCAAGGGACGTCCTTCCAGCACAGTACATCTAACCATCGACTCGCTTGCCATTGAAGTACAACACCAATATTCCCAATGGACACAAAGTTCCCAACCCCAGGAAAGGCAGATAGATTAATTGATTGAAATCTGATGCACTTCTCAGGAACAAGCACTTTACGCCCCGTGCCCCGCGCCTGCGCCATTGACTACGTACTTGTATGGTACACTATGGACTGTAAGTCCTCCTTCTCAAGCCGAAGCGCACTGGAAATGCATGTTACCCTGCCCAGTAGTACTTGCTGACTTACATCACTGCACCACACAGGCCCAACAGCTACCATCACTGGCCTGATCGCCCAAACACTCTATTTATTTCCCTGCCAATCAGGCCACAGTGACAGTCATTAAGCGTCCCGGATGTTCGAGGTAGAATGGTGGTGCGGTGGTGGTGGTGGTGATGATGATGCTGTTGAGGTACCGTGTAGATGCTCACAGTCCTCATAATTGTTACGCACTGTAAGCCGACAGTGTTGCAAGTACCCATGTATCGTCAAGCCCCGCCAAGCTCGCTTCCAGGGGTCCATTCTCGCGAATCTCGCTCTTCCATTTACCAAGTGGCCGACCACCCCCACCCCCCGTTCCCGCCTCGCCAATCTTGCTGCCATCCATTTCCTTGACACGCTCGGTGCCATCGCAGCTTTGCCTTGCCCCGCCACCTTTTCCTGCTTCCGACCCTCTCATTCTTCCTGCTGTTCCTCTACACGTATGCGAACCGAAACGCAGGCAGAGAAAGCAAAGAGAAGGTCTCTTCTCAACTCTCGTTTCTGCTGCTTCATTATCCCATGATCCGTTTCCTGGGTCTTTGTTTCCGATCTCGCTAATCTAGAGTGTCGGTCTGTCTGTCTGTTTGTCAATAACTGCTTACCTAAGCAGCATACTGGTACTTGCATCAATTGATCTTCCACCATCACACACTTGGACATGTCGATATCCGTTTGCTGCACTTTTCACTCCCCCAACCTCACCGGTTGTACACCCCAATCTGCTCTCCTCTCCTCTCCTCGCTTCTCAGTCCAATGTCTGTCTCCCTCTTTGGTACATGTTGGTTTACTTGGTGCTCGAAATGCTGCCGGAACCGCCCAGTCCGATGTGGTTGCTGCCTGTTTCCTTGATAAGCTACGCTTTTGTTCACGGATTCATTTATCAGTACATATTCTAGCACTACTTTAAGGATGGCTCTGTAGTGTTGGCGCTGCTGGAGGTAAAGTCTGTTCCATATCACGGTAGGTAAAGTAGTATTGAACCGTATCTACATATTGCGCAGAGCGGCAAAGGAAAATGTGTTCATAACTCTTGATAAGAAGGCAGGGTCATGGAGTTGACAACAGCGTAGTATCCTCTCAGTCAAACCATTTCAGCCATGTACGTAAGCAATCTCTGTACATATATTTATATATATGTTATTGATGCCCAAGTGACATGTATAAGAATGCAGGCAGTGCATGTAACTCTGCCCAAACCAGATCAAACCAAGAGAAAACGTCAGCACTCTAAAATATATTGCTCAATGGCAAGCTGCAAGGGAGGGGAACGCCCAGGCCTTTTCGCCTTTGCCCGATGCGCAGGTAGAAACTCTCATTGCTGGATGCTTGGTCTGCTTATATTACAGCATTTTGACTTTGAGAATTGATGTGTTGTTTGATCAACCCGGACGGACGAACAGACGGGGCTGGCAGACGGGTAGGCAGATGGGGACGGTGTCACTACGGACAAAACCCTTGGAAACGTCAAGCACTCAACCCGACTGGGCGAGAAATAAAGTGACCACCAAGGTGGAGGAACAGAAGACGATGGACTGGTCATCGTGAGGCTGGCTGGCTGGCTGGCTGGCTGGCTGGCCGGCTGGCCGACTTGATTTGCTTGCTTGGTTACTGTAACCCTTCTCCCTCTCTCTTTTTCTTTTTTCATTCTTTTCTTATTTTTATTTTCCTCTCTTGATATCCTTACCATGCTTACATCACCTCAATACCAAGCATGTGCTCACTTCGTAGAAGTATGCTTACACACCCGAAACCCACACAAGTTCGCCAGGTTCCATCCGTCCATCGATTCCCAAGTTGCGGGCGGGAACCTGAGTGCGATTCGATTGCTACCCACATCTGGCCGCTTGGTTCGGGTCCTTCCTTTGGTGCTTCCTTTGCGGCTGAACGGAACTTTCCGCTGTGCATCTGGTGCGTCAAGGATGAGACGGATGGGGTGCGCGGGTGAGGCGAGCGGGAAGTGAAGCCGGTGGGTTTGTGGTGCGTCGTAGATGGGCAATATTTGGATTTGAAGGTTGGAAGTAAGTAGGTACAAGGTAAGTGGCTCTGGAGTCTGTGTCGACTGGACTGAGCGTGAGTGGCTGAAAGCCAGGTCCTCAGTACTGGACTAACGAATATAGTGGGAGGAGAGTATCGATACCATTATGAGAGCGGGTTGGAAACGGTTCGGAATGGCCGTCGAGCTGTAGAGCGCGAACGGAAAGACCAAGATGCAAGGATATGATTTCCAGCTAAAGCGCTCAGTATCAGTTGAATATTCCCAAGATATTGCATAGACCAAGCACTATACTCCAGCCAATAGATGATGTGTTGCAGCACAAATGACAGACACCACGAAATCTATTGGGCAGCAATAGACACTTTCGCAATCTCAGATCCCGCCACCACATGTCCTTCCCAAACACTTCCGTCAAACCAAATATCCACAAACCCTTCGTGAATCTCTACACTTTACTACACAAACATTTAGATATCCAAGCTGGGGCAACGCTCCATAATTGTGACTATTATTGAATGTATCTTCCGCAACGAGCAATCTTACGCGGCATGTACTTGGATGGCAATCCATTCCATTCTGCTGCATCCGGGTTGACGCATGCTTATATCAAATCTACACATCCACACAAACGCAGTAATCCATCCTCGTACACTATTCTCAAAACGTTCAACAAAGCAGACTGGGAAGTGGCCTGATCTGATCTCATCTCATCTCATCTGTTGGTCAAGCAAGGATTTCCCCACTGAGATCTGTTCACTGCAAGGTACATGCTTGAGCAGTTCCACCTCTCCTCACTTATCTAATCTACTTGTGCAGGCCATCTGAAAGTAGGCATCAATCTCCTCTCTCAACACGAGTGCCTCCTTCCCAGTCACATTTCCACGGGTATTGTTATTTCCGCTTCTCTTCCCTTTTCCTTTCTCTCTCCTTCCAATCTCTGCGAACCACTGAAATCAAAGCAGCCCACAAGCGAGGCGACCTATCAGTTCCCCCAATGGAGGCAAGTGTGCATGTGTACAAATCACACAATCAATCAAATCCCAAAGGAAGGCCAACCTTGTTGATTCGGGCCCGAACCATCGGTAGCGATGCCTGTCAGTCAGTCAGTCAGTCAGTCAGTCAGTC